>JASTWL010000655.1:0-101678 GCA_035220575.1 Temnothorax rugatulus | reverse complement strand
GAGTAACAATAACGCTTAATCATGACGTTTCGACCCGGGGGTTTGGATCCTTCTCAAGTGTCTATAAACTGGCATGGAACTATCGCTCTCACGTGAACATCTTAAAAATACGAAGATTTTGACCGAAAAAGTCATACTGGAAGATGACGAACGGTCGGGAGCAAGCAAGCAACAGTGGTTAATAGTCATCTTCCAGCCGTGTGACTCCGTTTAACCGTTCTGACTTTATACATTGTGCATTTGAACATTATGAAATTCGCATCAAGGTGCTCTACGATACTGAACATCTTTTGACATATGACTTTTTCGGTCAAAATCTTCGTATTCCTAAAATGTTCACGTGAGAGCGATAGTTCCATGCCAGTTTATAGACACTTGAGAAGGATCCAAACCCCCGGGTCGAAACGTCATGATTAAGCGTTATTGTTACTCGCTACTTGCATCGATTTTAATAAAGATTCCTGTTATAAAAATAAGATACAAGATACAGATTAATATAATAACGTGAATTCATACAGTTCGCGAATATATGCTTTACGCAATTTCAGTTCTTGTCCTTTTAATGTTTTTTCACAAAAATATTTCATACAGCAAAAAATTTGATAATAATAGCTTCACGAATATTTAGAAAAGAATCACACGATATCTAGTTATAACTTAAACAAGGATCGCGCCTAATCTAATGGATTAGCTCCGGTCAATTCCCGATCCTGTATGATGCTGATGCTTAATAACATTTTAGTAGCTCTCTAAATTGTGCTCGGAGCGGGCTCGTAATTTGACCGCTGTTTATGCTAAATACGTTCAGGCACCGCGATGCGTATGTTTTGCGACGAATGTACGTGATGCATTCGGGCGATGCTTACAAATTCGCTACATAATGCAAGCGACACACCGTGTGCGGATTACTAAAATATAAATACAAATAAAAATCGCACGCGATCGTCCTAGATGCGAACGATAATGCTGCTATAATTGGCAGCAATTGCGCCAATGTTTTTGTGTCATCTATACGGAGAAAAATTTACGATTTTTTAAATCTGCGATATTCAATTGTTTAATAATACCGAAACAATCGCGTATAACTTATTTTTAAAATGGTTTTTGCCATTAAGTTGCAAAACAGACAGAAGAATCTCAATCGCAGTCATTCAAACGTTTCAAATATTTAAAATATCCATGTAGGAGTTTGATAAAAAGTAATTTCCTTTCGTTCAATGAATGAAATGTTTCTAAAATGGATTACTAAATTTATAAATTTATTATAACCAATATTAGATACACGAGGGTTCCATATCAAATATCAAATTATATCGATAATATTCTAAAGCGGGGAACACAGACTTTTGCATAACGCATAATACGTAAGCATAAGAAAATTGATTGGTCTATTTTCTTATGCACATGTATATGGACCAAGCAATGTTCTTATGCTTACGCATTTTGCGTTATGCAGAAGTGTGTGCTCCCCGCTTAAGTATGAGAACATCCCGTTTATAAAACAAAAGAGCTTCTTTCTTCGCACATCGCTTCTATGCGTTTATCAGCTTTTCAGGGAATCTTTGGAATTTTTAAATAGAAACGCGCGATTTTCATTCACGTTTATGTCGACGGATTTCTATATTATTCGGACACCAATTAAATTTGCAACGAAATTTGAAAAATGTTGAAGGCGAAAGCAAAGTATGCAATTGCTAAATTAACGACATAATAATTGTTATATATTTTCGCAATGCGCAATTCACTAATATCATAAAAACTACACTTGCGTTATTAAATACAAATAAATAACTTAAAATTTCTATACTCACCACAGTATCTCGCTGAAATCTCTCGAGTCTCCAAAGTCCATTGATAAATCCATATACATCCAAAATTACAAGTATCCAGCATCTCATACAATGCTCCAATTTTATCCATCAACTTTCATCAAAGAACTTTGCGCACAGTTGTGACATGATATTCAATATTTCAGCAACCTTAAGGGCGGGGTAAAGTATTTAAATTTTTTTTTTCCATTTTTTTTTAATTTTTTAAATGAATGCATAATATCTCAAGAATATTGTGTTAAAATTTCAAGTCGATCGGAGTAAAATTGACGAAGTTATGAGTATTTGAGCGTCTATTGCTCCATGCCGGGTTTTATACCTGGGCGGCAGCTGCGCGGCGCGCTATTGTATTTTTCGACCCCGAATAAATTTCACGAATGGGCCCGACAAGTTGACGATTTGCGAATTAGTAGAGCAGAGGAGCAAGCGGCGCACGACAGTAAAGAAGAAAGAGTTTTGCGTAGACAAACGCAAAAAGATGCTCTCGATCATCTTGATGGAAGCCTTTTGCTCTACGGACCTGGCATCGACGACTTTGAGTGAGTATAAGAAAATTATCGAGTTTTATTTTGAATTTCTAAAAATTCAAAGATAATTGAAAAATCTGAAAAAATTCATACGTATTCAGAAAAATGAACGAATCACGAAAAAAAATTGGGTTGCGGGGAAATTTGTTGACTAATTTTTTTTTTTCATCATTTTGTTAATAACATTTTGGAATTATTATTATGCAAAATTAATCTTTTGAGTACCTTTAATATGCATGAATTTTCTCAGATTTTTATGCAATCGAGAAGTGTTCTCAAACTTATGTGCAATGAGCGCTAAGCGACCAAACTCTTCTGCGTTTTTCAAACCGTTTTTCTGAGACTTGTCATATTTGAAGTCCGTGTGCACGATAACTCAAAATCTACTGGACCAATCGCTTTGAAATTTTGCACAGTACTTCTTCACATAATTCACCAGGTATTGTCGAGAGCTTTTTTGTTTTTTTTAATAATTACTAATTTTTCAACAACAAATTAGCCGATTTTTTTTAGCGAAAATCGGGTTTTTGGCTCCCAAGTGCTACGAAAAATCGAAAAATCGAAAAAAAAAAAAAATCCTCCCGTCATTACCTCGAGAAACATCTCCTTTAACAAATGCATTTTGATTTTTTTGTTTCAGATGATTCTGTTGCGAGTTATGGTGCACACCGCAAACCAACTTTTTTTCGAGGCGCCTCCGGGGTTTAATTTTCACTCGCTCAATTTTGAATATTTTGCAATGAAAATTTAGGAGAATGTTGTTCAAATGTTACTTTATTATATGTAAATTTTTCAATAAACGAACACTATCCGTTACGCCAAAAAAAAATCTTAAAAACATGCCTTTTTTTCGCCGAATTAACTTTACCCCGCCCTTAAACAAATATTTATCTTGAGTTAAAATACACGAATTTTTTAGCGATGATTGAAAATGAAAAAAAATCTATCAGTCTTTGTCATATACTACGTGTATCATGAATTTAAATATAAAATTATACTATGCAAAAGTAAGACTACATTGAAACTGTAGTAAATTTACACACTTATATTTCAGACACATTTAAAGGTTAATAGTGATATTAAACGAAAATTTATCTTGAGACAAAATGTTTCTTAGCGCGAATTAAAAATTACTGCTAATTTGCACCGCACAGCACGTATCATGAAATTTTCAATTTAAAATCAATTTAATTAAATTAATACTTGAGTATATTAGAATTCATCTTTTAGATGAGAATTGCATTTTTAACTATTATAAAGAATATGTAATTATAAAAATAATAATACCAAAAATAATAATACCAAAAAAGAATAAACAAAGAGAAAGTAAGCAAAAAACAATAAAGATTTTTAAAAAATTATGTATCCATTTTCGTTGCGTTAATGAAAGAAGAAATTCCTGTATATTCTCCAATTTAGATTTATATTTTCCAAATTTTGACATCAACCATGTTTCAATAACATACACACGATTTTTCTCCGAAAGTACAGAATTATATACGAACACATGCACGTTATAATACACAGTATCCGTAATATTTCTTCTACTTTAAAATAGTCATCGGAATAAATATATATAACTGCAAGTGACACTAGTACAAACACAAATACACCCATTTTAATAATCTTAATCACTTAACCTGTTACCGGTATGACTCGTGAACGTCTAATGAGATTCCACTTTAGAAAATTCGCGATAAGATCTTGGGGAATGATAAATACACATCAGTAAACGCGACTTTTTTCTCCGCAAATTCAAAACATATTTGTTGTGAAAATATAACTGATTGTTATTCAAACGACTTTTCAGAAAATATAAAGCGCATATTTTATTATAAATTATTAAATAGTTTAAAACCGTGTACATGTCAAAATATACCTAATAAAGATAAGAAAACATTTACTCAACAAATTTGTTTACTTTGTACCGAAATAGAGATATGTGTCGGTATAGAAATATGTTAAGCATATAAAAATACGACACACTCTAATACTTTTCGAGGGTAACTCTTTTAGTCCACTGCAACTGGCTACACAAAAGATAATTGTGATTTTATTCCAATTTTAATATCTAAAGAACATGTTTACAACAATACAAATTTCTTACGTATTTCGATTATAAAAATGTATGTAAAGCCACAAAAAAATATCTAAAATACAGTGTCAAACGCATACACTTATAAAAGTACAACCAAAAATCTATAATATAATTATATGCTCAACTCAAATTATATGCACAAAAAGGATGGTATTAAAAAAGTGTGTAAAACTCTTCTGCATGCATAATACAAAATATATATTGTTTGTATTGTGTAGATTAAATCTGAAGTAATAAAATACATACCAGTAGGTTGTATTCCAAGTCTTTCCATGCTTCTACCTATCTGTCCAACCGCTGCACCATCACCTTTTTCACCAACACGTTGCGTTAAACCGCGCTTAGTGCCCTGAAAGAAGATAAAGAAATAATTATTATTATCATAGATATTAAGTTACGTTGAAGGCATTATACAGAAACGTACATAAAATTAAATTAACGCTCCGTGTGTAAACGTGAGTCAACGGCGTCCGAGCCAAAATAATATCTGTTCGAAACTGTAAAACTTGTAAGCCTGCCAGAAAATATTAAATAAACGCTGTTCATCAAAATAATTATAAAATCGTCAACTACAATGCAGACAGATGTTTTGTAAATTTTTCCCGATTTTTTAAAATACATTAAAGTAGAGGAAATTAGCGTCGAACATGACTGACCCACGTATGCACTAGGAAAGAACCGAAAAAACGTGTGCATATGGAGGATTAACCCTAGACAGCATATGTGGGGTAATACGTTACCCCACGCGAACTTTAAATTACGCCCCTGACTTAGGAAGGTTAGCTTTCATACCGAGACCCTAACCATAATTCAGTTTGGTCATCCGGCAGTCGACCTCCGTCATTCAGCGAGTGCGTTAGATACGTGCAGCAGCTGTGGCGAAAAAAGAAAATTGTTTGGGGTAACGTATTACCCTATTCGATCGTTTACGTTTGACATTTACCACAGTAAGTATATTTCAGATTTTTTGTTAAAATGACTCGTTTTGGCGTTTTCAGCGTGTATTCAAAAGTTTTTCGTGTAAAACAATTTTATTGACAAAAAAAGCAGTTATACAAATTGTTACATTGTATAACTGGATGGATGGATGACCCTCTGCTGTTCTTGCACAGCAACTGATTAAAACTTTGTAAAGTTTTGTGGAGTTAATTTTACTGTTTCCATATACTTTTATAACTTTTGACTACCTTTGAAATAAATAATAATCGACAGAATCTGCTTTATTTTCCATTTCTTACGATTTTTCTCATCCGACAGTTTTTCGTCATTTCCTCTACTTCAGACGTTCAAAGAAATATGTTTTTTTTAAGAAACGAAAAAATCGCTTACATGCCCTTGAAGGTTGTTTATTCCTCTTTCAAAATCCGTTTGAATTTTTAAAATCGGTGAATTTTATGAAAAACTACAGCATTTTTATAAGAAAAGTCATTTTAGCCAAAGGGCATAGGGGAATAAGCATGTAAAAATTGCCCCCGCAAGTATGAAGTTGATATTGGCGTCGTAAGTTAGTACCCATGTGACCTTAATTCCTGCAAATATTGACCTTGAAATTATACTTTTGAAGGAGTTATGGAGGAAGAAAGAAAAAAAACAAAAATTTCTTTCTCGAAAACGGCTCGACTAATTTTTATGAAAAAAATATATGTTGTAGGTATCAATAATGGTGTTCAAAAGAAAATATTTTGTAATTTTTGAACAAATAATAGAGCTGAAAAAATTTTTGAATTTTTCAAACAATTTCTTTTTTGTGTTCCTTTAGAGTGACACCTTTAATTTTTTTGCAAAAACTTTGTACTAGTATCTATTTTAACATATAATTTTCCCAGATTTTTAAAAAATATAGTTTTGGAGTAAAAAAATGAAAATCATGGTCGTGTCACCTGATGCTCAAAGTTATAGTCTAAGATCCCGACCTACATCGACCTTCACCCATCTGTTTTCCTAATAAAAAGTATTTTTTATCAAACATAATGAATAAACAAACAAATCGCGGATGGGTTGCCTAATTAAATCAGCTCAAGGCTACCCTTAATTAAAAATAATTTAATTAATTTTTTTTTATTTCTACACTCATTTATATTCTCAAAAAATTCAGTACCAATCGAATGTACAAAGCATAAGCAGTTGTGCGTGAAGCAGTTGCCGAGTGAAAGAGAGTAAAAAAGATTTCGAGCAATAGAATTGTCGTTCTCTATCGCACGGAGAAAAGAGCATGCGCACTCTCTTTCACTCGGCTTCACGCACAACTGCTATACTGCGTCCTCCTCTATTGCATAGAATAGTACGTTCACGCTTCTCTGTCGCATCCCGTTCGCTTACTCAAATATTCGGACTTTAAAGCGCGGCAACCGCAAGTCTTGATCGATTTTGCTTAGGCAACCTAATACCACTGTGTTCGCAATAAAATTATCTTTATTTTAATATATTGTTGCGCTTCGCTCGCGAACACGACCGCGCACTTCCGGGACCGTGGAAATAACGACACGCGTTATTACAAAAGGAAGAACTCGGTTTATTAAGACTCGGAACGAAAATACAGAAAAGGCTTGGAGTGCAGGAACGAACGGTTCGAATCTCCAGAACAATTCTGACAGACGATCAATCAATAAATAATAAGTGTCCCGTTGTCAAGGGACGTGCTTCGGCCTGAAGCTTCTCAAGAGTGAAGTTCAGGCTTCTCGCGACTCTCTTGTACCGGGCGTCTCGGACAGACTCGCACGGGCGCAACAATATAGTTCAATTAAGAATAAAAATGAGTGTAAATTGGTAATACCAACTCACCTGTTTATACCTGGCAATCCGGTAATAGGGAGCAATAAAAGATAGGCAACCTAACTTTTCCTTTCTATTTATGCTTTGTACTTTCGATTGGTATGATTGGAATTTTTTGAGAATATAAATGAGTATAGAAATAAAAAAATTAATTAAATTATTTTTAATTAAGGGTAGCCTTGAGCTGATTTAATTTAGGCAACCCATCCGCGATTTGTTTGTTTATTCATTATGTTTGATAAAAAATACTTTTTATTAGGAAAAGAGATGGGTGAAGGTCGATGTAGGTCGGGATCTTAGACTATAACTTTGAGCATCAGGTGACACGACCATGATTTTCATTTTTTTACTCCAAAACTATATTTTTTAAAAATCTGGGAAAATTATATGTTAAAATAGATACTAGTACAAAGTTTTTGCAAAAAAATTAAAGGTGTCACTCTAAAGGAACACAAAAAAGAAATTGTTTGAAAAATTCAAAATTTTTTTCAGCTCTATTATTTGTTCAAAAATTACAAAATATTTCTTTGAACACCATTATTGATACCTACAACATATATTTTTTCATAAAAATTGGTCGAGCCGTTTTCGAGAAAGAAATTTTTTGTTTTTTTTCTTTCTTCCTCCATAACTCCTTCAAAAGTATAATTTCAAGGTCAATATTTGCAGGAATTCAAGGTCACATGGGTACTAACTTCGACGCCAATATCAACTTCATACTTGCGGGGGGCAATTTTTACATGCTTATTCCCCTATGCCCTTTTTGGTCCTTTTTTTTGTTTTTTGAAATTTTTTTACTGTTTCTTTTTTACTACCAGAAATTGATGACTACTATCGTCTTCCTTATTAAAAACCAAACAAAATTATCTATTATAAAGTTTTTTAACAACAAATAGAAACATTATACACGCGGTACAAGTTTGGGGTAATTTATTACCCCGTTTGGCCGTTTACGTATGAGAAAATTCATATATGCTGTCTAGGGTTAATACAAGCACAATGCGAACTTTTTACAAATGTATCAGTACTTCGATAAAGCGTAGCTTATATCGTGTAAAATAAAATTTTTTTATAGCAAACTTATAAAGCTGATACAAACAATACTTTTGCTAAAATCTAACAGTGCGAATATAATAGGTGATTTTAGTAAATAACTGAGTTATAGCTCTCACTTTATCACACGACGATGGAAGAATTACGTCGCAGATCGCTCGACGCTCGTCAGCCCATGATGTCCCGCAGCCCGCAGATAGACGCGATGAGCGAGTCTAAAATGGCGGAGAGAATTTACGCGGGTCACTCGCCAGGAGCAACCGTCGCGTCGCGTGGACGCCACACTTGCTGCTTGTCAGATGATTCTGCTCACCTGTAATCATAAATCATCAATTTATAAACATTGTGTCCATCTCCCATAATCGCCAAATATCAAGACATGATTATAAATACAATGTTGAACGTTAATAAACTGCGATGTTAATAGATCGTTAATTAAACGTCGCAGCGTTAATCGATTTAGGGGTCCGCTCGTATCCTTTATCTGTATTTCGGAAAACGACGGGACACGGCGACGAGAAAACGTAGGCTCCGCAAGCGTCGCGTACACTATGCTGGACGACGATTAACCCGCATTTTCGCGACAAGCGGCCATGTCAGCTATTCTGATTGCGAGAGATCGTCGAACGTACTCGCGAACATCGTGTCCCCTCCGTACCTTAGTTCAATAGAGACGAATACCTACGATATCGTTACCACATCACACCCATCACGCTCGCTCGCGACCGAATACGATTACGATCGAAGCTGATCGAAGCTGATCGAAGGTCGGAAGGATCCACGCCGCGGACGCCGCACGTCGAGGGAGACAAAAGCAACTTTAATGCTGCAACCGGCGATATAATGCATTTTAACGTAACTTTACGTCACGTAACTTTGTTCTACAAAATGCAACGGAACGAATTATGTGCCCGTTCTTTAACGAAAGAATAGTATGTATTCGTGGACGCGTACATTTCAGCTCTCTCGTTCGCGTTCGTTCGTGATCGCGACAAGGCCGACAAGAAAAGTGAGAACGCGCCAAACACGCGACCGTTCTCTTCAATCAAACAGCTGATTATTAATTTTCGTACTTATGAGAGGTTCACGCTATTTATCGAAGCGTCTTTCCACGTGATTCATTAATTCGTAGAAATCGAAACGGAGGCAGGAGACGTGAATTCCGCGAGGTTATTGTTTCACTGCGACACGCGCGGGACAGCGATTCTATTACGATTCGGATGTATCTCGCTTCGAATAATTTGTTTCTCATATGTGTATAATTCACTCACCGATCACGGAAGCGCACTGCAGAAAACTCGCCAAATCACAGCCGGGAGGGTGACACGTACTTATGGCGTCCAGCACGGCATTCGGCGTTTAATTCGTCCAGCGACGGCATATCCCACTCGTTGCAGTCGACGCGAGAAGGAACGGAGTATTCGGCGTACATTCAGCTTGCAACACTCTGCAACAGGATTCTTTTTGTTCACCAGAAAAAGGTATTACAGTCACACGATCGACAACGTCTCGCACCGCACCGACCGACGTGAACTGAACGCTGAACCGGCTGAAGTGCTGAACGTGTCGCGACTCGCGTAGTCGCGTGTTAATTGCGTGTCGCTGCGGCGCGGCGCGCCGCGCCGGCGCGCCGCCCGCGCCGGCGCGCCGCCCGCGCCGCGCAGTCAGGTGAGCCGTTGAACGCGATTGGCTCCTGAGGGCTGTAACGAGAGAATTCGAGGAGAGGTATCATAACAGAGTATCCTCCTAGAAATAATAGCACGTGATTTGGTGCTGATAATCACGAGCAACCTCAAAATATTTTATACTTTCGAATTCGCACGAACATTTTAACAGCATGATATTATAATGATATTTTCCTTAAGTTTCTACTTGCACATTTAAAAAATATGAGGAAGCAATGCGCAAGTTTCTACTTGCACACTTTTTTTATTGTGATAATCTTTATTGAGACTAATATTTGTTATACTATTACAAAAATCAATTAAATAATTAATGTTTTTACAAAAATGATCCCTACTAATTTCGGATATTTCTTAATTTTTCCATTTTGTTCCATTTTTTTATTTATACATTAGTTTTTTATTTCTACTTTAAAATAATTTTTTAAATATATAAAAGTTGGTTTATTACTAAAATTATGAAATAATAATCCTTAAAGCTATACTTCAAGTCTCAACCGCTTGAGACGTTTTAGTATTAATTATTGGCAACTTTTTCTAATTCTGTTATATTCAGTCTTTTCTATCCCTATTTCATATATAATTCTTTAAAATTTGGTTGATTAGATCAAACTTATAAGGCTTCTATGTATGTACGGATTCTCCGAAATTTCAAACGTCTGTAACTCAAGAACTGATTAACCAAATCTTAAAAAATTATATATGAAATAGGGGTAGAAAAGACTGAAGAATATAATAAAATTAAAAATAAACCGATATCTCAAATATTGAGAAAATTACAGCGTAAAACACATTTCTCTGAAAAATAAAATCCCCCCTAAAATCCATACCGTTTGATGGATTTTAAGAAAATTAGAGAAGAACATACTTTCTATGATACTCTATTTGTGTGCAAAATTTCAGCCCGGTATCTAAAAAATTGTAGAAGTAGATGCATGTACAAAAATTCGTATTGTTGATTGCTTACGTGCTTTTAAGAAAAATATCTATAAATATGAGTTTAAGTGTGTTAAATTATTTATATATTGATATAATGGAGATTATGTCTATGATACATATGTATATTAAAAATACTCAATATAATATTCAGTTTTTATTTAACACTGTACTTTTGCTGTTATCATCCGAATTTGGTAACTCACGCAGATGATAATCATGAAATGGTATAATGCAAAAATATAGTTTTGCAGCAATATACAACGACATTATTGTATCGTAAAAATGTATTATAACACATCTGTATAATAATAAATTATGAATTCAATACTATTATAAATTGTTCAGATATTTATATATCGACGCTCGAGAAATTTATTTCAACAGTCGATAATATCCACATTCTTTAATTAAGTATCGCCGGATTCAACAGACTCATTTTGGTCACAAAAATTTGCCCAGAGATGGCTGACCTTATAATATATCTCGTCGGTGCTTGTTGCGAACTATTTGTTGGTAAAACATTTACGTTTCGGAAATATTTGAGAAATAATTTATGAATGTTAAGCTGTTAAGCGCTTTCCAAGTATGTCAAAGCAATTTAGTCTCTCAAATGTTTTACAACAACGTGGCATTGTTACGCAAATAATCACGCTCGACGCAAGTCGATATTTTGCGTTGTTGAATATACATATAATAGTATGCATACGTCTGCAATATTGCACGCATTTTTTCCGCGACGCGTTCGTTTGTTCTTTCAGCGTTATATGTGTAAAAAAAAAAGAGAGGTGCTCAACGCAACGGCTATTTTTTTCGCTTCTCGAAGCTTATAGGCCCCAGTTCGATCGCGTTTCAGGCTCTTAAAAGGGTCGTCAAAATGCTAATTCCAAGCGGCGCGGAAACCTAGTTTAACACATGCCCAACAGCGTTTAAAAGTTACGTAGTTCCGACGTTGTTGCCAGTGCCGGTTCTTCAGTAGTTACGCTTCGGAATGAGACCGGATTCTTATTAGCTCTAGTTTTGCGCAGGTCATCCCGACAATATTTCAAAGATTGGTCGAGTAAACGTAAAAATAATTAAATCACAATAACTATAGAACAGGATATACGCTAAGAGAGAATTCTTTAAACGCACCAAAAATAACACATCAATAGACGATCATCAAATTAATATTCAAATATTAACTGGATTAAAATTAACACGATAATCACGTAATTACCAATATATATCTGATTAATTTAAGAGTTAATTATATTAAAATATTAGTCTAACTAGTTAAACAAAATTGTCGTGTCAACACCCAATCCGTTGAAGAGACTCAATACTTCCTTTCAAAGTTTCACCAATTTTATTTATACAAGATTTTTTTTCTTTTTTAATGGAATTTTATACCGCATCGCGGGATATGGAATCAATTTGTAAATGTAAATTTTGATCGTAAAACCGGAATCTTTGATCGGCGCAGATTATTCATTTGTAATCTTGATTACAATTGAAATCTTTATTAACGCCTAATAAAAACAAAATAATCGTATTTATTTATAATTTTTTTTATTTTTTATTTTTTATTTTTGAACACTTCTTTTATTATTAAGTATTTTAATACTTAATTAAGATATAGAACTCTAAACTCACTAAATATTATAATATAAATTATAAATTGTTAATGCGAACACTAAGTGTGAACACGTGGATATAAACAGTGAACCGTCAAATAAACGAAAAGACAGGGCAGATACTAAGAATATCTGCGCTGACCACAATTCAGGTGGTGATTATACGGTGGGCTAGTAGTGGCGACAATAACGTGGGAAGACTCGTTTAGCGAGAAATCGATATCGCATTTGAAAAACCGTATACTGACCGGTGCGGTGATTAACGCAAACTATATCGAACCGCGACAATTTTTGGAAGAAACGCTGCGAGTGTAGTGCTCGAGCAGGACTCGCGAGACGAACAACGTGAGGCATTTCGCGTGAATCAAAAACCTATTCCATCCCGCGCGCGCGCGAGCTCGCAAATCAATAAATATAAAAACAAGAAATACTTTGCGATCGGTAAGTATGTATATATTTCCGGGCGTAATAGGTGCCATCGACGGTCTCACGTAGCAATTTGGCCTCCAAACAAGGAACGGGAGCATTTATGTATCACTCGCAAACTATATCATTCGTTAAATGTTTTGATAGTGAGTATTATATAAGACAAATAATAAGTATTATATAAAAAAAAAATAATTTTTATTACAAAACAGTTTTTTTTAGTCAAAAGTCTCTTTTGACTAAATGCATAAGTTCGTAACATAAGTGTCATATTTAATAATATTTATAAATAGTAGTTCGCAACGTTTACACCCTTAATCAACTCCTATCAATCTATCCAGTGAACTACACACTACATTGTCTGTATTCTTACTAAATTCATATAAGCTTTTTCTCCATTTTTAAATTTGTAATTTTATTAGTACGTATTATTCAAATTAATTGCAATATTAAATACTTAAAAGATATAACTTAATCTTCTTCTATCAATTACCAAATCGATAGAGCAGAATAAAATAGTATTAAACGAGTTCGCGATACGACACCGTCATAATGTCGCCGGCAAAAATCTGGAATTATTTCCGTAAACGAAACGGATTATTGCAAGTAGACTGCATTCATTGTACTGATAATAATAAAACAATTACAGCAAATAGTACAACGTCGTTATTAACGAACATGAGATATCATGTTCAACGTCGTCATGAAGACCTTTAAAGACTTGCTGAAGACCTTAAAGACGATCGTAAATTACCTCAAGAGCTGATAAATAAGTTTGATTTACGGAATTATCATGGAACATGCAAGCATTGTGAAATGCCGATGAATTGTGTACGAAATTTTGACAGGTTGTATAAACAGATGTCAACGCCGAAATTAATATTTTTGACACAATCGAGCATGTGCTCACATAAGATCGCTGTATGCAAATTGGACATAATTCTGGAGAGCCTGGTTGGTTGCCGGGCCTTTATCTAATACTAAATGGACCCTATAATATTATAGAAGGATGTTCGATATTATTGTAAATGATTTTTCGGTGAGTTTTACTATTAAGTGAGTGACATTAATGTTTAATTTTTCGTTTCTTCTATGTGCCGTTGTGCGGCCATTTTGATATCGCTGACGTGACGAATTTCCACCTTGTGTGGAAGTGAATTCATGATCTTATGGCCACTAGTGCTCTATTTTTATCCTAACTTTCATTAAATGGCTGACTTCTCACGTCGGTGATGGTATCGATGGAACGGACAACGCGGATAATAATTACAAATCTGTACCATCAGCGATGGACAGTGACTGTAATGACGTGGAGAACAATAAAGAAGAACCTATCGTGATTGAAGATTCGGAAGAAGATCCTTCGGAGGACTCTTCTCCGACTACACCGCCGGAGACGAGAGGAGCTAACAATAAGAAGAGAAGGCTGAGGAGTCTCCCCCTCAAGATCCTTCCCCAAAGGAAGTTTTCACATTGGCATCCGAAAGTAAAGCCGTTAGTAAGAGCCGCCCTCGCAAAAAGTCCACACCCGCTACTCCTATGGTGGAGTCTTCGAGGGGCAAGGACACTAGAATCGTGGTAACGGCTGCCAACATACTGAAGGAGTATTATACGAATAAACTGTCTGGATTTGCTTACGAATGTTTAAGTAGGATGGAGCTTGCAATTAATAAATGCACAAATATTAATTACATGCTCAAAAACCACATCGATGGTGGTCTAACGTTTCGAAAATTGTTAAGATTCTCACCGAACGTCTTGAAGACTCTGGGGACATTTCTTCGTTCAGAGTACAGAACGTAAATTTGGCCGCGCAAGTTCGCATTTATAAGAAAGACGAGGAAGTAAATAAGAGAGAGCTTGCTCTGAGGGAAGATGAAAACAGAAAATTGAAACAAGAAATAGAAGTCCTTCGCGAGGAGGTAAAGAGGAAAATCAACGTGCTCCCACTGTGGAACTAGCTACACGAACCTATGCTAGGTCTGATGGTCAATGTGAATCCGGAATGGACAATCGGGCTACGCGATTTGAGGACTACCCCCTCTTCCTCAAAGGAGTTTAAAAAACCTAAGGTCGTTGCTCACCAACGATTAATTGGTAAAATTATGAAGATTCCTGGCGAATCCGGTAACGAATCAAAATCTGATAAAGAAAGTGTTGGGAAGTATACCCCTGTCCCTGCTGCCAATGTTAATCGCGGAAAGGGCTCTTCTCGCAGGAGCGGAAAAATGGAGAAAGTTCACTTTAGGTTTGAATCAGCTCGCGTGGAGGACTCGGAGGACGACGTGGGTCCTGCCCACGAATTGGATAAAATGAACGAACAGATAGCTCTCAGTTGTCTGCTCGTACAAAGGAAATACTTGCGATGTTAGCATCACATTCTGACGCGCTGCCGGATAAGGCGGAATCTAGGAAAATTAGGAAAATTAGGAAGGCTTCTTTTAAGAGCGAAGTTTCGGAGATCTCGATTCTACAAGGCACAGAGATTACGTTATAGATCTATTGCAAAAAACCAAACTCGAATACCGCAATTTTTTTAAATTTTAAATAACATTGACTTAATTTTACAAAAAAATAAAGAGTTAGAAATATGTTTAAAGAATGCTTTATTAATTCAAGAAGAAAACTCGGGAGAAAATGTTAGAGAAAATTATAATAAAAAAATACTTTTTTATTACAAATATTGATTCTACTGAAAGAATGTAAACGTGTCAAACCGAAAGTCAAATACTGGTTTTAGATACAGTAAGACCCTCAGTAAGTTAATTTCAACATATATATTTTTATTTATGCTTGGAGGAAGATTACTATACGAAACACTGTATAAGAATCTTCCATTACCTTCTCCTACGTCTGTAACCAGATATTTGCAAAAGAATGGACAAAAAATAGTTGAGGGAGAATTACGTTGTGATCAATTGAAATCTTACCTATGTGAAAGAAACTTGCCTTCTATTGTATGGATCTCGGAAGATGTTACAAGAATAACTGGTGCGAAGTGTGATCACAACATTCCGCGATAAAATTGATTCAAAGAATGCAGGACCGAACAGGAAGGTGCAAACGAGACGGTCGTATAATAGTTCTCTTAATAGATGGTGAGGAACACGAGGTAACTATACTACTGAAGACTTGACAATTTTTTAATTTTTTTCATACGTGTATCATAACGGAAATATATGCTTTGCTAAGTCTTATGCGAGAAGTAAAAAGAAAGAAGAAAACAAAATATGGGAGAGACAGATATGTGAAGTGAGCGAAGAGAAAAAAGAAACGAGAGATGGCGAATGAACATTGGTACAGTGGATGAGAAAGGGAATACATTTTAACGGAGAGAAATGGTGATGTGGGACGAGTGTTTTAAGGTGAATGGAACGGAAAAAGTTTGGACGTGAAAGCGCGCGCGTTAGCGCGCGTGTGCTAGTATAATATAAATTCAGCATGGCTCATGAATCTAAGAGAAAAATATACGTTCCATGTGTAGACAAGGATAGCCTATATGAATGCACTAGTAAAAATTAAAATAAAATAGAAATCAATTAATTAGAAGCGAACTAATTACGGGAACATAATCTTTTATGATTAAAGAACATCACCAGGACGTCACACCGTTTGGGATATCTCCGCCCCCCGCCCCCCTCGCAACTTAGAAATTCGCTTACGACTAGTATGTGTGTATGCTCTGTTTTTTCGGGATAAAACCACCGACACGGTAATTTGTGAAAGTTGCCAACTCGTCAAGTATCAGTTTGCCAGACAAGAAATCGAAGGTGTGTTGTGGCATTACGTACAATACGGGCCGCGAACAGGATTTAAAACGTGTTCGGAGTGCAATAGAATTTTAGCCGACTACCGCCCCGCGAGAGAGTGTCGAGAGTGCATGGATATTGAACAAGTATTCGAACAATATATTTTAAACGAACGCGTAGAATATCATAATTCCGATCGCCCTATTAGAATCAGGATCGATCAGACTCTCTGGTAACCGGGAATCCGCGTCGTGAATAACCTCGGTCGCGGGTATCGCCGGGGAGAACCCCTAGGTTCGTTCGATCCGATAAGCGACCACGTCTCGCGTGTGATCCGAGTTCTGTCGTGCAGTAGTGATCCGTCGAGACGTAACATAAAATTGGTGACAGCGGTGGGATACGAAAATTCGCGATGCCAGATACTCGCTCTAAATCCAGTGAACCTCCGAGTGAGAAACAACTCAGGAAACGCCAAGCCGCCTTGGACAATGAGTTTGAGTTACTCCGGAAAGAACAGAGAGAGCGAAATCAAAAGAACGCCGGATTGCGCGAAGCACAGGAAAAACTTAGACGCGATCAGGAAACCCTCGAAAAGGCAAAAGAGGATTTAAAAAATTTGATTATTGCCACCTGACCGGTCGTTATAGAGGTCCCGCACATTCAAACTGCAACCTAAATTACAAAGATTCTCATTACATTCTTATAGTTTTCCACAATTTATCCGGTTACGACGCGTATTTTATCATAAAAGAAATAGCTACCGCTTTCAGTCAGTCCAAGCTGGCGCGGACTGGTGCGTTCCCTCGCTAAGTGATACGTCCTTTGAAACGTCGGAGTCGGACAGTGAGGAGATCCGACGATTAATGTATGAGCACTGGTGAGTTACTCCTTTTTCTCATTTAAAGGGGATCTCACTTAAAAAAACCTATTATAAACTTTTCACTATTGAAAAAGCGATAGAAGGAAAACGAAGAATAACGAGGAATAACGAAGAATGAAGAGCGTTAAAATCGCAGTATGTGATTGGAAAGTCTACATCGGTTGAAGCAAGTATACTTCATATTTTTGTATCAAGTGTGCAGTGGATAGTGGAAGATTTTGTGATGTACTGAGTAAAAAACATGGAAGTCAATATTAATTTCGAGGCAATAATGGATGTAGATTCATCCGACGAAGAACATGCGCTGTCGGACGACAGCAACTACGAGAGTGACAACGACGACTGCAAAGAAGTTGTGCCCGGAACGGTATATAGCCCTGAAATTTTATCATTAAACGGGCGATTTTTCGTACCGATGGTCAAATTAACCGGCAACTATGCTGACGTTTATTTCGACGAGAAATCGTGGCAGCAGTTTCAAGAAACCATGGGACTCGTAAACGAATATTTAAATGGAGAAACCAAGTTGAAGCTAAATTCTATCTCCATTAACAATATCTTAGTCAATTTTACCTCGGCGGAGCAAGATCTATAGCAGCTTATCGTGGAAGAAATTGGATAATTGAAAACAAAAACAGAACAAAGATTTTAGATATTGATGGCGTACATGGAAAACGAGGAGAATACTTCCACCAGGTCGGGTCATCAAACAGACGAGAAGGAAACAAAAAACATATTCAGTGGGAATTGTGATGCAGAAGCCTACATTTCGCGGACTGAAAAATATTGCGAAATGCATCGATGAGCATTTATCACATTTAAAATCAGTGGCTAATAATGTTAACGATTGTGTGCGTTATCTTATTAAAGAAATAGAGTTAAATCTTCCTAAAAGTTATATAGATGAAGATATTGTGAAATTAATTCTCAGAGGAAATTACCACGAGCGTAATGTACGTACGCAAATAATTAATTTAACTTTCCTCGATATGTATTTTAAAATAGTATTTTTGGAACTTATTTTGTTGCGCTTTACCGAAATCCGCCGTATAATTTTGTCGAATCGCGGATTGTAAATTTTATAACATTATTGTTAGAACAATTTATCTACAGCTTTACTTTATACCATTCGGTGTCAAAATTTTTTATTAATAAGCAAATAGCTTACAATTGAGACTCAACGTCTAAGAGATGTCACCTCTCTGTGACGTAAAAGTAGAAGAGGAAGAAACGATAGAAAAAAGAGAAAAAGCGATAGAAGAAAAGTATAAAACGACGGAAAAGAGCGTTAAAATCATAGTATGCTCAACCAAGCGAGCAGTCTTTGGGAAGTCTTAAGGAATCTTTAGGAATATGGCCGATCATTTTGGCCGATGACATAGTGGAAGTGAACATGCAGGAAGAGGAATCCAATGAAGAGCAAGCATTAACAGATGATAGTGACTACGCTAGTGATTGCGACGCAACGATGAACACAGAGAGCTTGAGTATCATACTGTGAATCGTCCGGAAATAAATGCCTTAAACGGACGCACGAGATGTTGTATGATACATCTGTATTATACGAATGGTGGATCATACGTCAGATGTATGTCGTGCATTACATCGATTGACGATAATGATGATCCACAACTTTACGCCGTGCGAAAACATAAAACCGGCCCGCACGACGAGTTAAACGGTCGTTTCTGCAAGAATTGCAGAAACCTGCTTTTCACGATATTTCCATGCAATATATGTCCTATTTGCACGAAATAGGACATTGCATGGAAATATGAAGCCTCGTGAAGTACCAACGCAAAACGTAAGTATTACTTTGCATAAATTTTTCAAAATTGTATTTTTTCCATAAATCATTTATCTACTTTATTTTTCTACAGTTTCAGAAGCAAAATGTAAATGTCATTACATCTTAAAAAAAATTTAGACCAGAAGATAAAAACATAAAAAACAATAAAGAAATTTATGATACCATTCGGTGTCGAAATTTTTTATTAATAAGCAAATAGCTTACAACTGGGACTCAACGTCACAGAGAGGTGAAGCAAATCTCAAAATCTCGGGTACTCGTGCGTTCGTGTAAAAGAGTCTCGTGCTGCGCGTGTACTTGGTGCGAAATTTTGTAATATATTACATGAAAATGGAGGAAAAAAATAGGAGAAATTTATAAGACTTACTACTTGTTGTCTTGAAAGTTTCTTTGATTTGCTCTGCGCTCTGAAGACTTGTAGCTTCGCAGGGATTCTCGAATACTTGCCACTTGGCGGTTTTTGGCTCCGGAATGGATAAATTTTCCTTAGTGCAGTGCCCAGGATCAAGCCTTCTACCTGCAATTATTGATTAACATGTAAAAATGCAAACAATACAATTGAATACTGATATTGGATCAACGATTAATTCCAGAACAACGATATGGGAAAAACTTGCAGAAACCTATTTAACTCTTTGTTGCATAAATTTTTCTGTTAAACATATTTAGCTAAATTTTAGTATAAAAAGGTTTTTGGGGTTGCTAATTGCAAATATGAAATCGTTTAATAAATTAAAATTGTGCACTTAATATATGGCAGCAAAATTGAACAAAATTAATTATGGTATATTATTAATATAAAAATTGTTTTATACGTATACAATTTTTAGATTCTTCTATTTTAAATCTGCAGTCAAAATTTCAAAATACAAAATAGCAGATCCAATATAGAAGAAATTTTTGCTGCTTTTTAACGAAAAGATCTAATATATATAAATTAAAAAAAATATTTATATATACCACAAATATAAGTTAAATATAAATAATTTTTAAAAATTCTTACAAGAGAATCTTGCAAAGTGTGAAATATTCTGCTGGTAATAAAATTTTATTTTAGAAATGATAGATCCATTTTGTTTCGTGCTCGGCCGGAGATTCCGCGGAGCGCGATTTATGCCGGCACCACTCATAAAGAGTGCGAAACGACGGGAGGGCTGCGGATGAGAGAACGACGTCGGCAACCGGTATTGATTTGCACCGGGAACTCGTTGTGAATTTCACGGACACTGTCGTAGTTCGAATCGCTCGGAAATCTTGAGTCGTCGGTCGTCTGTCGCAAACGCGAGACGGAGATTTGCCGAGCATCGACTTGATGCCCTTACGACGGAAATCTTGCGGTCGAACGGAGATCTTGTCCGCGAGGCAGATGACGAGCGCGAACGCGACACGATGACAGTGATCGGAGGCGAGCTCACTTGGTGAGCAGGATGATGATTCTCGTAGATTGCGTTTTAGCGCCCGTAGCGACTCAAAATCTGATGTCGTACTTATCCCGGTTGAACGGGTGAGCACGCGCGAATCGTCACTATCACGACTTAAAGAATGTGGAGTTCCTTGACACTTACGTACTTTGGTGAAATGATTGGGCGACGATGCCGCACACGAATCGGTGAAGAAACCACGCACACAGAATGTTTACCGTTATGCCGAAATTACTTGATTTGGAGACGTGCGAAATGAGTCTGTCTCGAGGTTGTTCTCTTCCGCCGGGAGGGTTAGGTTTCCTTCTCGACAGACGGAAACGGGACAGAGATCCGGAACGCGGCGCTCTCTGATTGATCCGACGATTAACGGAGTTACTCACGCTGTGGGCACAATTTTCGCGAACAACGACACTGCGTGACTGGAGTTGCGCCGTGCTCCGATTCTCGACAATGCCGGCATGCGCGCACCTGTGCGTGGAGCGGTATCGACGCGTGATCAACCACGCGCCACGCGGGGCGGCGTGATCGACAACCCCGTGCGGATCGAATCCGCGCCACGAGACTGACGGCAGGCACGTAGCAGTCAGCCTCGCGGCCCGATTACATAAAAAATATGTTCGATCCTTAATAATTTTCAGGGTTGGGAAGTAACTAGTTACTTGTAACTAAGTTACCGTTACAAGTTACTTTTTTGGTAACTTACTGGTAACTGCGTTACATTTTTCTTTTGGTAACTGTAACGGTAACTTAGTTACATTTTTTCGGTAACTGTAACTAATTTAACAGTTACTTTTATCGTTACTTTCTATATTTAGCTTTGGAGGGAAAAACGCCATCTCCTAGAATCATAAACCAATCACGGAGCCGTATTTGGCATGAAAACGAACTTTAATAACTTTATGATGAACACCGGCTTTGATGCCGCGCGCGGTGCGCGCTCGCTACTGCGCTTGTTTTTATTATAAAGGTGCCAATTCATGAGACGCTGAAAATGAGCGTCAACAAGGTGAACGTGGTGATTTCGCTTTGACGCTAGCGTCAAAGAAATGAAGTTGAATTTGTTTAATATTCAGCGTCGTCGCTGAATCGTCGTTAATCGTCCCAGTACAATCAAACATAGACTTCGAAATACGTAAAATATTAATTATTTTCAAGTAATATCTTCAAATAATAATATTTTATGGATACATATGTAAATAAAAGATATTATTTCTGAAGATTTTTGCTTGCTGAAAATGAGCGTCGAGCGTCAACGTGAAAAGGCACCTTAATCCATGGCTGACGTGTCTGTGAAGCTAGCGTCTCATTTTGCGGAAACTCACAAATTATTGAGAGTTCTGACTTCCTTTTCAATAGTTCTAGAGTTCCTGATAGTTTAAACAAATAGTTCTGGCCATTAAAGCCAAAAAACGCGTCAGTCCAAATAGTCCAGTCAAATTAGACATTTGAGCTCGGAAGTGAAGAGAGATCAGTGAAACCTTTTTAGGGTTGTTGGGGGGATGTAGAAGAGCTTATTTCTGAGTTGTCGGGTTAATCGGACCGATGGGTTTTTAAGGGGGGGAGGGGGAATGAAAAATTTCGTTTTTTCGCAATAACTCGGCGAATTTTGACCGTACATGATTTACTAACCCCTCATTTTGTAGCTCTTTTAAAGCCCTACAATTCATTTCGTCGAAGACCCTAACTTAAAATCAATATTTGTTGAGTTCTAGCCGGTGAAAATGGGAAAAAATGTATTTTGTCGCGGTTTTTTGCGTTTATCTCGTTTCCATTAATAGATAGAAATGTGCCGCCACTGACAAAGTTGTAGGGCTTGAAGAGACAAAATGAGGGGTCAGTCGTTCAGATTCGTTAAAAATTGAGCCCAGGGAAGCTTCTGGAAGTCGCGCTTTTAACGCGTGGCCGATCGTCGCCGGCGGCGGCGCGGCGGCGCGTGTCGAGTCGAGTGCGCTCGGGACTCGGCGCGTATTCAAATTCTATTTAATATCATGAAATGATACATTTATTGTAAAATAAAATACATGAAAAAGAGAATGAAAAAAGCTATCAATAAAATTAAACGGTATGAATTTTCAATCGCTTTGGACGGAGTCCCGAGCGCACTCGACTCGACACGCGCCGCCGCGCCGCCGCCGGCCACGCGTTAAGGTGGTTCATGCAGTACTTGCAAGTCAAATAGGCAACTATTCTTATTAGTGATAAATAAGTGTGATTTTTGTCCGTAAAAATCAGCATATAATTAGATTTATTATTTATGACATCTTTAATGTTATACGACCTCTACGTAATTAAAATATTGAGACGAAAGTCACATCTTTTACTAGAGTTGTGAGCCCTGTGAATATATGTACAACAGCAGCGCGGCAACGTTGCAATCAGCTGAGTCAGTAGTCTTCGTCGTCGCGATCTACATAACCTGTACGTACAAGCGATATAAGTGTGAAATAATGATAAATATTGAATGTTTTGAGATATGCGCTATACCACGGAGGAATAGAATCTATTCCTCCGTGCGCTATATACTCATCAGCTGACACGTGCGACGTTGCCAAGCTGCCGCTAGTGCCGCTCGAGTCCAGCCATCAGTTCCGTGTTGTCGATTTAGTCAATCGAAAATTACGTTTTATTATTATATGGTTCGGTCAATGAACTCGGGCTTTCGTCCGTATCTTGCAAAATGTTTATTGCATCGTTTCGTCAGTTTTTGGTTCGTTTATCTATTTTTGAAGTATTGCAATTTTTGCAGCATAAGCGCTTTAACCTCGTTTTTCGGATAAGGGGTCCCCCCACCGCGTTAAATTGGCAAAGTTTACGGACATATATCTCCGGAACCAATCGGTTAAAAAATCCGAAATTTTACAGACACACTCGAGAAACGTTAATCTTTCATTTCATGTTACATTTTCCGGGCTAAGTACATATGACCTAAATGCATGAACCACCTTAAAAGCGCGACTTCCAGAAGCTTCTCTGGGCTCAATTTATAACGAATCTGAACGACTGACACCTCATTTTGTCTCTTCAAGTCCTACAACTTTGTCAATGGCGGCACATTTCTATCTATTAATGGAAACGAGATAAACGCAAAAAACTGCGACAAAATACATTTTTTCCCACTTTCACCGGCTAGAACTCGACAAATATTGATTTTAAGTTAGGGTCTTCACGAAATGAATTGTAGGGCTTTAAAAGAGCTACAAAATGAGGGGTTAGTAAATCATGTACGGTCAAAATTCGCCGAGTTATTGCAAAAAAACGAAATTTTTCATTCCCCCTCCCCCCCTTAAAAACCCATCGGTACGATTAACCCGACAACTCAAAAATAAGCTCTTCTATATCCCCTAACAACCCTAAAAAGGTTTCACTGATCTCTCTTCACTTCCGAGCAAAAGCCTTTTTTTGTCTAATTTGACTGGACTAAAACTGAGACGCTAGGTTCACGCAGCGTCTCACTTTGTCCTACACAAGTTCCACCACTGTATCTCATCAGATTTTGCGAGATCTATAGTTCTATAACAGTTTTATAAAGAGTTCTGCCATATAAAAGCAAAAAAATTAATTATAAGGTACTAAAAAAAAAATTAAAATGTAACGAGTATATCGAGTTGAGACGCCAGTTGAAATCTCGGAGTTCCGGTTTATGTAAAATATTTTTCGACTAGTTCTGAGCATATTGAAGCATTTTCTAAAGAGTTCCGAGCGTTAGAATCTTTGTTATATTTTAAAAAATTAATATTAACCAAAAAGTAATCATGACGGAAAACGAAGAGACGCTGTGCGAAATCTTAGAGTTCCGGTTTATATAAAATATTTTTCGAGTAGTTCTGAGCATACAGAAGCATTTTCTGAAAAGTTCCCGGCACTAGCATTTTTTAAATAATTTTTATCGCCCGAGAAAGACGCATTTGCGGGTATATGGGTGAGACGCTGTAGGAAATCTCGGAGTTCTGGCTTATATAAAATATTTTTCGTATAGTTCTAATTGTAAGTATATTGAAGCAATTTCCGAAGAGTTCCGGGCATTGGCAATGTTGCATAATTTTTAAATAAATTAATAACGCTCGAAAGTTAGGAATTTATCGAAAATAGGTGAGACGCTGGCCGTATTTCGACAGTTCTGTGAGTTCTATTATAATTTTCGTGCGTTATTAATTTATTTAAAAATTATACAACATTGCTAGTGCCGGGAACTCTTTATAAAATGCTTCTATATGCTCAGAACTACTCGAAAAATATTTTATATAATCCACAACTCCGAAATTTCCTACAGCGTCTCACCCATATACCCGTAAATGCGTCTTTCTCGGGCGATAAAAATTATTTAAAAAATGAATAAATAATGCTTATCGCCAGAACTCTTTAGAAAACGTTAGAACACGTTCAGAACTACACGAAAATTATAACAGAACTCACAGAACTGTCGAAATACGGCCAGCGTCTCACCTATTTTCGATAAATTCCTGACTTTCGAGCGTTATTAATTTATTTAAAAATTATGCAACATTGCCAATGCCCGGAACTCTTCGGAAATTGCTTCAATATACTTACAATTAGAACTATACGAAAAATATTTTATATAAGCCAGAACTCCGAGATTTCCTACAGCGTCTCACCCATATACCCGCAAATGCGTCTTTCTCGGGCGATAAAAATTATTTAAAAAATGCTAGTGCCGGGAACTTTTCAGAAAATGCTTCTGTATGCTCAGAACTACTCGAAAAATATTTTATATAAACCGGAACTCTAAGATTTCGCACAGCGTCTCTTCGTTTTCCGTCATGATTACTTTTTGGTTAATATTAATTTTTTAAAATATAACAAAGATTCTAACGCTCGGAACTCTTTAGAAAATGCTTCAATATGCTCAGAACTAGTCGAAAAATATTTTACATAAACCGGAACTCCAAGATTTCAACTGGCGTCTCAACTCGATATACTCGTTACATTTTAATTTTTTTTTAGTACCTTATAATTAATTTTTTTGCTTTTATATGGCAGAACTCTTTATAAAACTGTTATAGAACTATAGATCTCGCAAAATCTGATGAGATACAGTGGTGGAACTTGTGTAGGACAAAGTGAGACGCTGCGTGAACCTAGCGTCTCAGTTTGCACTGACGCGTTTTTTGGCTTTAATGGCCAGAACTATTTGTTTAAACTATCAGGAACTCTAGAACTATTGAAAAGGAAGTCAGAACTCTCAATAATTTGTGAGTTTCCGCAAAATGAGACGCTAGCTTCACAGACACATGGCTGACTTTTCGGTTTCTTCTTCACACGTGTACATGATAGATTTTTCATGTGCTAAAAGTCCTAAAAGTGTTTGTGAAGGTGTGTTACGTGACTTACGTGTCATTTGTGTTACATCGTGCCGTCTTTTCTTATCGGGACCCACTATGATCACGTTAGAGATAGCTATGTAAGTTTTTTATATTTGAAGGTATATATTCGGTATTCGGGTGATTAATACATTTTATTTTTGGTCCTGCAATGACTAACTCTTGGCTTCTACATAAACAAATATCTATTGTAGTGACAATTTGTTACATGTCAGCCACTAATATAGAAGTTGGAAGTTACAGTTATATTATAGAACTACAAATGTGAAAAGGTCAATTGACCGAAAATTTTTCAACATAAACTTGTATAGTTTAAAGTTTAAAGCGATTTGGTTGAAGTATAGGTATCTATATTACTAATATTACTGTACTCATTTTAAATAGCGCGTTACAATTTTCATTCTATTTGAAGTATTCGCATTATTGTAAAAAAAACATTGTACAAATATAAACATTTTAATATATAATATATAATTTTAAATTTTAGATTTTGTACAACATTCGAAAAGAAGGAGTTAATTATCGCAAGTTGTCTACATCCTAAATTTAAATTAAACTGGTTAATTGGAGAAAAGAAAAAACTAGCTGAAAGCTACTTAGAAGATTTGCTGGGCATACGCTCAAATGAAAATTCTCCAAACTCTGGTAAAAATGATGATTACGACGATTTTTTTACTTTTCATCTACAATCGACATCAACTTCGGAGTCCGGAGAAGAAGAACTGCAACGATTTCTGAAGTCAAAAAGGACTGATATTGAACTATTAAACGATTTCCCGAAATTAAAAAAACTATTCATTAAATTTAATACGGCTTTACCAAGCAGTGCATCAGTTGAAAGGATGTTTAGTATCGGTAATTCTGTCTGTCAACCTTCAAGAGGTCGCCTACATGATAACATAATGGAGTATCAACTTTTACTAAAAATAAATCAAAAATATAGATAAAATTTAACGAGTTTATATTTTATTATTTTATAATCCAAATAACCCTATATAATCCTTGTAGTTTAAACGTTATTGAGATAATCCTAGATCTAAATAGTAGTGTAGTTTCATACATAATACATTTTATTTAAGAATTTTAAGTTTAAAATTATCATGTTAAAATTAAACTTTTTATTCTGTAATCTTAATCTTGTTTTAACATTTTAAAAAAGGAACTGAAAAAGTAACTAATCGTTACTTTTTAAGTAACTGTAACGGTAACGAGTTACTTTTGAGAATCAGTAACTAGTAACGGTAACTAGTTACTTTTTTGACTCGGTAACGATAACTGTAACTAGTTATTTTTAAAAAGTAACTTTCCAACCCTGGAAAAGATGTATAAACATTATAAATTTTGGTACTTCACAATAATAGTATTAATTAAGTAAATACGCCATCGTTTTAATATAGCCTTATAGAGGTATATAATACAGTGAAAAGAAAGTTAAATTGACTTTATATGTTTACGGTAAATCATATAAAGTCAACATTTAATTAAATAAAACCATATTTTTCTCGGTGTAGTCAATTTATCCATATCGCGTGCCATTGTACTCGGTTAATGGAAAAAGTTGAATCGCTAGACATTCTCGAAGATAAAACAAATTTCTTCTACTTTACTTTCAAACTTTTTAGTACATATCTATATTTGTCAGTTGTCGAAGGATTGTACTTTTGAATTACTAAAGATTTGTACTAGGCACAAAAAGTTATATAGAAATAAATAAAAAATGAAAAATGTAAAAATGTGTATTATTTTGCCCCGCGGCCTCCCCTATATACCTCTTACCGAAAAAATATATTACATCAACTAACGTTATATAAATTTTTTACAAAATAAATAGGAAATTTTGTGCAAAAAGTCAATATCGAATTCATAATATATTCTTCCTTTTGTACTGTGTCACAAATGCAAGGTGAATAATTACTTGTTATCTCAACGTCTGTTTCGTCCATTTCTATTTCTTCTATTTCTTCCATTTACATCCTATTTCGTCTATTTCTTCCATTTACGTGCGTCCGCAACATTGTTGTCCATTTATCTTAAAATATATTAATAGTTGTAAATATATATATTAATAGTTGTCATTTTATACTTATATGTATATACTGGATATAGAATAATAATTAACCATCCAGTAGGCGCGTGAGATATATTTTACAACCCAGGCTTTTTTCCTAAAAATGTTCGAAAATATTTCAGTACAGATACAATTATTTATTAAAAAAAAAATTAAAATTAAAGTTTCAATCTGTTAATATACTTTACAATGTGTGCAACAATGAACAATATTAAACAGAAAACAAAAAATATTAATATGTTTTATATTTATAGCATAAATAATATGGGGTGTAATTTATTCCCACGCGCCATTTTAAGTCAAATTTTCACGCACACTGGAAGGTTGAACAAAAATTAATTAGATGGTATTTGAAAGGCTACAGTTAAAAGGTTGCATACTATAAGACTATAAAAATAAATTATAATTTTTGGATTTAAATAGTTAACAAATGTCATCAATGCATAATCTTATTATAGTATTATAGTAATTCGTATTATAGTAATTTGTTTAAGGTTTTTACATATCGAGATAATTTTTCAAATTTATTGTTATTGTAAGGAGAGAAAACTAATGTCGTGTATAATAAATTGCATAATAAAATATCCTTAAATAATAAATAAAGAATTTTTTTTAATGCGCTTCGATCCCGGTTTTATTCGGTTAACAATATCAAGATAATCCTCGTTTACTCACCTTCGGACTAAAGACCGTATTTGTACATCAATTGCGACTTTATAACATTATTACCGTACTTATTTGGATGTAGAAATGTATGATTCCTAATTATTTGTTTATTTAATATAATTAATTAGGCTGATGAAGGCACGGTATTGCCGAAACGTCCCATTTTAACATTGTTAATAATATATATTTTTAAACTTTAACATTCTTGCTGCTCGTTATTAGCCGGTAACCTTGTCTCTTTGTTAAAATATCCTTATCTGAAAGAATCAATATTAACTACTAACATATTATTACATATTGTATAATATAAACTATAAACAAAACAAATAATTACTTGTTTCGTTTTTTTTTGTTCATCCAGACGACTGAACGGGCGTCAAAACGTTTCATAGTCCACTGTATTTATTACGCTTGCTATAACTCTGCAATTTAAATGTGATATGATTAAAAATAGAAACGGAAAACTAATTTCTTAAAACATCACAGTTGTAAATTATCCACGTGTAAAAAAGTCAAAGTTTTACTAATGAGGTATCATTACATTGTATAATATAAACAAGATAAATAATTACTCATTAACTGTTTTTTCTTCCTCTGTTTGTTCCGATGAGGGAAAGGAGTGATTCACACCAGGTGATTCTTGATCTTCTATAGTAGAGTTGTCCATTGAAGTGCTTGGTCTGCATTGAAATGTGGTATGATTAAAAATAGAAATAAAATTATTATTTAAAATATTTTAATATATATTACAATTTCACGTATTATTTGATACTCTTACTCATATGAAATATACCTACTCAGTATTTGATGGATGTGAAGGACAAACTCCTTCTTTTAATAGTCTTCTA
The DNA here is from genome assembly GCA_035220575.1 of Temnothorax rugatulus. Classification (NCBI taxonomy): domain Eukaryota; kingdom Metazoa; phylum Arthropoda; class Insecta; order Hymenoptera; family Formicidae; genus Temnothorax; species Temnothorax rugatulus. The sequence continues at coordinate 71,955 of JASTWL010000655.1, read as the reverse complement.
ATACCATTTTGCTGGGTTTGGTACACAAAATCAGATTTTTTGAAGTGCTTGCTGCACACCGAACTTGTTTTAGTGGTTATGCGACCTATGACTGTGAACCATTTTTTCTTAGTTTCTTCATTTTTTGGTAATCTTGAAAATAATGAATAAAATTTTAAAAAATTAGTCAAAAATAGTTATGAAATAATTATAGTTTAACCTATAAACTTTTGTAAAAAATAAAAATTTTCACATATAGTTACCCGTGAAATGATACGCCAGGCTCTTGCCCGTGTTCGAGCTTACAGATACAACAAGTCCTAACCATTTTTGCAGAACTCTCAGAAAGGATTTCTAATAACAAGACAAAAAATATTCTTGGTGTTTAATCTTATCACAACTTGAAGCAATATAAAAATAAAACAATATTAAAATTAAATTAATAATTTTTAACAATATAATTACGCTCGACAAAGCAACAGCTAACGGCTCCGATTTGAATTTCCTTTAAGTATGTTGTTAAACACAAAAATCCAACAGACACGTATTTTTTTATAGGGGCCCTAATTCATCTTTAGGGGGTGAAACACCCCTTCGAAAAAATCGGTTTTTCTCTTTCGGGCCGAATATCTCCGAAACTATAAGAGATAGAAAACTTTTCCAAAATGGAAATTAAATGGCTTCAAAAGTACTTTGAAATAACGATTAAATAATTTTTTTATTTTTTTTATTTTTAAATATACCCCCGCCACCAATACATTTTTTTCAAAATTTTAAAAATTTTTTATCACCAAATAAGAGGTTATTTTTTTACGAATTCAACCATATATGATTAAGTTATGTTACGATAAACCATTTTCAAGAATTAATTACAAACGCCTCCGTATATACGCTATCCATGCTCATCCGTACTATGTGCGTAAGTAATTATTGTCGAAACAATAAGATATATAAAAAATGTTGTAAGTAAAATTTTTATAGTTTTCTACATGCTTTATAATTGTATATATGTATATAATATATATTTAGGTTTTCTAAAAATGTAATAATTTTTAAAATACTCCCAGCCTTGTTATTATTTCTTTGACATTTACTTTCTATAAATAAAGATTATAGACAATTTTATTCAAAATTCATTCACTTATAATAAAATTATTTTATAAAATTGAATCTTTGAGAAATGAGCAAAAAAATCACTAATATCTATGTCGCAGCGCTATACTGTATTTTTCACTCATTATACACATTACAATAATGATATTCGACGAAAAAATGTTTCAAACATAATGAATTCTTGCACCAAGAACATCTTACTGCAGCTATATTATCACAACCTTCGATATCACATGTTGTTGAACTGTCATACAAACTAAATTGTACTGGATTTTCAAATTCTTCTGGTCTTTCGTTCGTATAACCACTTTTAAACCACGAATATTTAAATAACTTGTGATACCGTGGGGATGACAATTGATTATGTATCAGAGATTGCAATTTTATTATATTATTTCGTTCATGCAAATTTATATTACTTTCCAATAGTAAAACAGTATCTGAAAACCTTTTAGCAAAATTTTTCCAAATTCTAAATCCATAAACATCTAATGGTTGTATTTTTCCTGTAGTGCCTTTTGGTATTATTATAGTAGTAATAGATTTTCCTGGAGGTGTTAAATCCGAAATGACATTAGGGCAATGCCCAGTCCAGGAATCGATAAGAAGAACGCTACTAGAACCAATGTTTGGAAAATAAGCTTCATCTAACCACATTTTAAAAAGATCTGTAAGAAATATAAATGTTAATTTAATAGCTCTTTTATAACTCTTATTAGATTGTTAAATAAAATATAAAATAGTTATAAACGGAAGTATATACCTGATGTCAGTATAAAATTGCAATCTCTGATACATAATCAATTGTCATCCCCACGGTATCACAAGTTATTTAAATATTCGTGGTTTAAAAGTGGTTATACGAACGAAAGACCAGAAGAATTTGAAAATCCAGTACAATTTAGTTTGTATGACAGTTCAACAACATGTGATATCGAAGGTTGTGATAATATAGCTGCAGTAAGATGTTCTTGGTGCAAGAATTCATTATGTTTGAAACATTTTTTCGTCGAATATCATTATTGTAATGTGTATAATGAGTGAAAAATACAGTATAGCGCTGCGACATAGATATTAGTGATTTTTTTGCTCATTTCTCAAAGATTCAATTTTATAAAATAATTTTATTATAAGTGAATGAATTTTGAATAAAATTGTCTATAATCTTTATTTATAGAAAGTAAATGTCAAAGAAATAATAACAAGGCTGGGAGTATTTTAAAAATTATTACATTTTTAGAAAACCTAAATATATATTATATACATATATACAATTATAAAGCATGTAGAAAACTATAAAAATTTTACTTACAACATTTTTTATATATCTTATTGTTTCGACAATAATTACTTACGCACATAGTACGGATGAGCATGGATAGCGTATATACGGAGGCGTTTGTAATTAATTCTTGAAAATGGTTTATCGTAACATAACTTAATCATATATGGTTGAATTCGTAAAAAAATAACCTCTTATTTGGTGATAAAAAATTTTTAAAATTTTGAAAAAAATGTATTGGTGGCGGGGGTATATTTAAAAATAAACGAAATAAAAAAATTATTTAATCGTTATTTCAAAGTACTTTTAAAGCCATTTAATTTCCATTTTGGAAAAGTTTTCTATCTCTTATAGTTTCGGAGATATTCGGCCCGAAAGAGAAAAACCGATTTTTTCGAAGGGGTGTTTCACCCCCTAAAGATGAATTAGGGCCCCTATAAAAAAATACGTGTCTGTTGGATTTTTGTGTTTAACAACATACTTAAAGGAAATTCAAATCGGAGCCGGACAGTTGTGGTAGTTCCCTTGAAGTAATTTAAAACGGCCAAATTTCGAGCAATTAACAGATGTTAAAAAATATATTTAATAATTTCAATAAAGGATGTGTCCAAACATTCGGTTGTCTCAGAATATATCACCAAATTCAATCATTCATTTGATTTGGACAATGCACGCATCTTAGAAATTGAGCATAATTACAAAAAGAGATTGACCGCAGAAATGATACATATTAAAGAGCAGGCAAATGGTATAAATTTAAACAATTAGGACACGGAATTACTGAACGATGCCTATTTTGATATTTTGAATTTGTTATCATAAATGTCTTTTTAATAACAATGACTATTGGTGTGCCCTTGCAATGCGAGTATTGTCTCAGTCGTCTGTAATCCTTCGCGACGAGCACATGTTTTTGGAAGACGATGGAAGGAATTCATCCTCGTTCTTGTTGCATTGACCGCTTATGTGAGTCCGTTTATGAAAACTTAATAATTAAATTCGCGTTGTTCTTACAGAATTTCTAACTTTCGATATAGTTGCCACTAAGATGATCTGGCGACAAAGGGCTTACAATTGCACGGGTTTCATGGACACACATAAGTCATGCTGCATGCAACGAAGGAAACGACCGATTCTGCTTGTAACTTGACGAATACTCGACGATGTACTTCCGACTTCAATATGACTAATTGTCCATATGACCATATATATGGGTGAGATCTGATTAATGTAAACTGTAGCGTTGGATCGAATCCGATTCTTTTATTGTTAAGTAATACGAGATATTGTAATGCATTATTCTTTATAGTTTTTTATTGTTTTGAAGAAGGCCAAGTAAAGCTCGAAACGTAAACACGACTGTATACCTTTATTGAAATTATTAAATTGATTTTTTAACATCTGTTAATTGCTCGAAATTTGGCCGTTTTAAATTACTTAATAATTCCTATTTTCCTCTGTCGAATAAAATAAGATTGACTTAATATCTTGAGACAAGAAGATGGAAAGGATGCACGAAAGGTATATAAGGTGGACACTGAACCCAGACTGGAGCACGCCCGGATATATGTTGAGAGAGGAAACTAAGAGAGACAAGATGAGGATAAGTGCTGGTAAAAGGGCGATGAAGTACGAAGAAAAATTGGAGAGAGGAGAAGAAAATGAGATTGCAAGAGAGTGCTGGAAGGAAGTAAGAGAGAATGCAGGGAAAGAAAAATCAAAATGGGAAGAGGAAAGAAGGAGCTTCTACGAGCGAAGAGAATATGCAGTCGAGGAGATAAAAAAGAAAAGAGGGGAGGGATGGAGTAGCATTGAAGAGTTAACAGAAAGGGACAAAGACATTCAGATACAAGAGAGAGACGAAAGGATAAGAGAGTCAAGATATAACAAATGGTACAAAAAGGTAGCCGAGAACAGAAGGCCGGAATACCTAGAGAGAAAAGGGAAAGAAAAGTCTATGATTAGGATAGCGAGATTCAGATTAGGAAATGAGATGAGAAGTGGAAGATACTGGGAGCCATTGGAACAAAGTTGCTGCAGAATATGTGGCGCGGAGGCAGAATCATGGGAACATGTTTTGGAATGGTGCACAAGAAGAGAAGAAGAGGAAGAATCGGAAGGAATTAGCGAAAGAATTAAAAGAATACTAAGCAGCAAGGGTGAAGGAGAGAAATGGATGGCGGACTTGGAGAGGAGAAGAGTGCAAGCGAACGCAGTGGGTTATAAACAGAAGGAATAAACAGTAATATTTTTGTTTACAGATATCGCAAGGAGGAGAAAAGAAGAAAAAGATGGATGGAAAAATGAAGTGCAAAGGAACGATAATATTTGACAAAGAGACGATAGAGACGATAGTGGAAGGACGAACAGCGAAAATGATGAAGGACTTTAAGGAGGAGATAAAAGAACTGAAAGAAGAAGTAGAGAGGCTGAAAAGAAAGGTATACAGGATGGAGCAAAGTACAGGTAAAAGGAAGAGGGACGAGAGTGAGGAAAGAAGAGATAAGGTGTGTAAGAGAAAATGGTGGTCCAAGGATTATGAAGGGAACGATGATGAAAAAAGAAGGAAGAATGTAATAATTAGGGTTGAGAAGGAGAGATGGGGAGGAAATGATTCGAATTGGTGTAAAGTGAAACAACTGTTTACAGAAGGGCTGAAAGTGAAGGCGGAGGTGAAGGAGGTGAACATGATAGGACAAAGAGGAGAATGGATAACAATATTGGTAAAGATGGGAAGTGAAGATGATAAATGGAAAGTACTGGAAGCAAGGAGAAAAGAAGGAAACAGAATGATGGTAAAGATAGACGAAGACAAGTCGGTGGAGAAGAGGATCAGAGAAGGAAAAGAGAGGGAAAATAGAAAGGAAAGGAGAGAAGAGGAAAGTGGGGGAACAGGGAGGACGGCGGAGGACGAGATCGCGGAAAGGATGGAGGAAAAACTATTGATGGACACGGACGAGGATAAAACGGATAAAAAGAAAAAGAATTAGGAAAAAAAAGTATAAAGAATGTATTTTGTCTTGTGCCGTTATGTTTTGTATTTCTAGGTGTAGGTAGATAGGTATGGAAGGAGAGAGAGAGACAAAATGGAATGGAAAGTACTAGAAGCAATGATGGACACAGACGAGGACGAAGCGGAGCAGAGGGAGGGACCGGAGGGAAGGCACTGGAAGGGGTAGGGAGGGTAATAGTAGTGGTGTGTAAGGTCGCCCAAAGGCCAGGTTTCGAATAGAATTAAAATATGTAAAGGGTTGGGTACGTCCCTGTAAAACGCCATGTAAATGTATGGAATAAGGGGTTACGGGTATATGCACTGTTAGAAGCAGTGTGTGAATATCACACACTTTATCGTGTGTGATGTGTGTCCGCCGTTTTAAGACGTCTGTAAGTGTGTTACTTTTTCACGCACGAATAGGTGTTTGATTTTTTAGCGTGTGTGACTTGTCACACAGCTGGAGATGTGTAACTTAAGTATGTGTGTGATTTTTAATGCGCCTATAAATGTATGAAAAAAGGCAGCTACTTTTATACACATGCATTGTGTAATTTAGTGAAGGCACTTTTTATACGTTTCTTGCCGTACATACGTACATACGAACGATTTTAAATCACGTATATCACGTTAAGCCCGGTCTACATAGGCCGTATTTCGCAAAACGCAAGACACACGCACAGTCTGCATGTCAATCTAACCTCTATACAGAGAGAGGTTAGATTGACATGTAGACTGTGGCGTGTGTCTTGCGTTTTGCGAACTGCGGCCTATGTAGACCGGGCTTTATATAATATGATTATAAACGGCAAGAAACGTGTAAAAAATGCCTTCACCAAATTACATATATGCGTGTATAAAAGTAACATTTTAGATTTAGAGTATATACACACAATGAGATGTAATGTTATCAAAGTAAGTATATTTGGTATACATTTTTTTAAATCTAAATATTTCTTAAACTTGAAATTACACATGTGTATTGAAATATATATATATATATATATATATATATATATATATATATATGTATTTATTTAGCGTTACTATTTGCATTTCAACGGTATATCTTTATCTTAAGATTAATACATTTACATGCATTTGGATGCTTTTATAATGCAGATAACAACCGACAGTTAAGAGTTAAAAACATAATTTTAATCTTTTTTTCCCTCCATTTCACAGTTACAAGCAAATACCGTTTCTCCTTATGGACGAAGGCATAGACTTAGGATAAGATAGACGGAGCGTAAGCCTGCGGGGTAGGTGATAGCGCGGGAGGGGAAAGAGAACAAGTCTCGGCAAAGTTCGGTTAGACTCGGAAACATTCGGACGCTCGACCGACTCGACAGCACACGGATGTGCCTTCGCGCTTTGGTGTGCGTTGGCAGCATGTGGAGGGGATGCGCTGGCATGCGCTGTTAAATATGGTGAGGCATTGACAAGACAGCGAACAAATTAATAGAATACAGCTGAAAGATATTAAATAGAAACGTTTCTTGCAGATTGTATCGAAGAAGAGGCATATGCAATTAATATTCTTAATTATGTTACGAAAAATGTATTGATATAGACGAAATGTATGTATATATTTATGTAGATATAAAGATATATAACTTGTACATTTTTCTATAAATCTGATATAAATGTAAATTTTAATTTAACAATTTGTGTAGCTTTCATTATATTTAGCCTTACTTAAGGAAAATCAACCATTCTGTATTAAATAATATAATTAAATAGTCAATAATTTTTAATTGTAGCAATTTTTTGTATCTTACATTATATCTTTTACTAATAATCTGCTTTACTCATTAGAATTGTAAAAGAAAAGGTTTATTACATATTAGATTTAGTAAATTTTATAATAAATGTCTAATTACAAAATATTTTCTATAGGAAAGTTTACATAAACAAAAATAATTAAATAATCTAGAATGTAATTTATAGAAAATATTTTGTACTGTTAATCTTTGTTCTTAAACTTGACTTTTATATCGTAAGGCGCCGTCTCTTGCCAGTTTGTCTGCCATTTCGTTACCGTGAATTCCTACATATCCATTCACATGTTTCTAGAAAATAAAATATTTTGTATTTTCACAATAGTACAGAGTATATCTATATCATATTAATTAGATAAAAATAAATATCTCTCTCTCTCTAAATAAATGATCTAATTGTAATTTGATAATAAAAATATCAGTGATTATAATTGCTTACTTTTTCTTACCGAGTTATGAAAACAAATAGCGTTTCAACGTTTCTATTCCTCTACCATACACCACACGTGTGTATATACATACAGACAGTTGAAAATACGAGCAAGGGTGTGGAAGGATAGTCCATGTCTTTGTCTAAAAGTAAGATTTTAATAGCAGAACATTTATATGTTAGCAAAGAAATTTATTCAAACAAGAAATTATCAGAATACAAAAATTTCGCAGATTGTGACAATATTATTTATAAGTAATTTTTAATACTGGATAAAAAGTGACTATTATATCTCCTTTACATTCATTAGAGTTTACATTTTTTTTTTTTCAAGTTTTCTTCGCAAATCAAAAATATTATGCAATTTCAATAGATTTTTGAAATTGCATTATATTTTGGATATTTGTTACATTCATTTCAATCGTATTAAGTATCTATTTCTCGCAAATAAATAATATTGTATACTATACAATATATTAAAATTGTATACTATACAATGGTGCACGTTTAATATTTATTCTATAATAATTTTAGATAGGAAATAAAACATTGCACCCAATATAGCTTCACTGACATTTTACTGACCTTTAAATAATGTAAGCTTATTACTTTTGTGTCTTTCAGTTAATTGTTTCTTTTTTAAGTGATGCGATAGCCTTATCTTACAATATAAAATGATAATAAAACGTAACAAATTATTTCTTTTGCTAAAAAAACATTGATCATTGATGTGTTCCTGTAGTTCCGCAAATATATTACTATCTGTAAACTTTTGCATTGCTCTGCATGTAAAACGATCTACATTAAAGTTTTGTAAAGTTTTATTTGTGTAAATATAATTATTAAATACTTCTTCTGTTACTTTGCAAACATACACAAGATCTCGTGAAGGATATATTAATCCACCTTTATTCTTTATATTTATTAAGTTGACGTGTATATCTGTAGGTTTTCCTATTAAAGTGTCGAGACATACAGTGCAATGTAATGTTGTTGTAAGTCTTTTTAATACATATCCCGCTATGAAAGTTAAAGCTTCCATTTTATATTCTGTAATACAAGATGGGAATTGTGGTTGTAAGAAATAATCATGATCAGTATTATGTTCAGACTCATCAGGCCATTGTGTTTCTGAAGCTATGTTTGTCGTTGCATTTTTAACATTAATCGGCTTTTCAGATGACGCCTGCAATATTGTAATATCTTGTAATGGTATACAATTGCCAGTAAATTTGTCTTGTAATTCCGTGTGCACAATTAATTTTTTATACGCAGATTTGAATTGTAGAACTGTCGGATTGTTGTTAAATCCATTATGAGATCTTATATTACCAAAAATCAATTCAAGATGGTCTTGACATAATTTATACGTAGGAATGTTCTTGAGAAAATCGTTGTCAATGCATGTAAATTTGTACATATGCAACAAACTATTAATATTTATGAAAAAACCAAGGAATCCATTTCTTACTGTTGAATCAAGTATACTTACACGTTCTCTCTGTTTCGTTTTCTTATTGTATACATCAATTGACAATGATTTCATATAATCTGCACATTCTTGAAGTTTTGCTTCAATTTCAACATAATTATCGCTATATATAGGTTTTTGAAGCCATGTTGTCTTAAATTTTTGGAGTTGAATATGTCGAAAAGATCATTAAATAATCTTACGAATTTTATAGTTGGCGAACAATCTCTAAATTCCGGTAATTGTAATTTTTCTTTACATATTGTTAGAGCATCAGCCACGGAACAACTGAACAATTGCGTGGCTAATTTTACCATCATTTTATTGTTGTGGAATTGTATATGTTTTGTCGTTAATTTATTTGCCAAATGGAGGCCTTCGGCTTCTTGTAGTTCGTGTAGATATACAAAGTAGTCCCATTTAATGATCTTTTCAGTATCATGTTCATATTCTCTTTCATATACTTGGTCAGTATCATGTTTATATTCTTTTTCAAATACTTGTTTTACACGATCTAGCACATTTCGCACTAGTTTTATCATGTGAGGCGGATCCATAAATACATATACATTACTGTCATTCGCTGGATGTTTAAACCAATACTGAAATGTTAATTCCTCATGCGTGTCAAAATTACACCCAAGTCTTTCAAATGTGCTTAAATTAGATTTTAAGCCATCACACGTTACTGATGTAATTAACATTCCAGTTTCCTCAATAGCTATTAAACATTGTATTAATAAATGGCTTTTTAATTCGGTACTTACGCCGTTAACGAAATAGTACGCAACAGGTAACTTCCAAGATGCATTAATGCATACTACACAAAATACTAACGCTTCTCTAGCTATCTTTTTTCTATCACAGTCGATATTATTGCCATAATCTACGTAACCCACTATTTTACCTGTACTATCTCGCTCTTCTTGTTGGTATATAGCCATCTCGTCAAATACTAACGAACCTACTAATCTATATGGAACGGAATCAGCAAATTGGCGTATAGCCCTTAAAGCTTCAGAATTAATGCCCGGTTCTCCATTAAACGAACGGTACCATTTTGATATGGTCTTTACGTGTGGTAAACACTTGTAAAATTTACTACGAACATAGTTGTATGCTCTTGGCGAATAAAAATGTAAAGTGAGAGCAAATCGCCGAATATTAGGTTTATATGTTTTTGATACGGGTAAATTTTTTCGCTTTCGTATTTCACGCTTTATAAGTTCTTTCGAACCTGGATCGAAATCTTCTAATACACTTAATTCTTCTGGTGTGAGATTCTTCTTCGACATTCCCTTCAACAGGTCCCGTAGCGAATGAATTTTTTTTACTGCTATTCGTTGCTTATAAACGGAGACCGCTAGTTTTCTTTTTAAAAGTGCATTTTCACGTGTGCGTATTTCCAATAGCTTCTTTGTTGGCGAATTCGATATTCTCTCTGGAGAAATACTTGTGGAACGGTGTGCCCTTCCAAGATCAATATTGCACATTTCTTCTTCTATTTCCCCATTTGTTCACCATCTATAATAATAACATTATTATAATTAAATCATGCAGACAAATATTGTTAAAAATCATTATGCTAAATTATTTTTATAATGTATATCAATGTAACCTCAATACTAACCATCTCCATCATTTTGTACAACATTTTTCTCACTGAGTTTTCCTGGTTTTCCGTCATCTGTGTATCTTATGATTTTGCAAACATATTCTTCACCCAACTAAAACATGGAAAATCTGTAATCTGTATCTTATTATTGCACAATAACAATTACTAATTAAGAGTAGAATTTTATTGTTTACTTACAAATGGAACAGCATTTCGTTTGAGCGTTCGACGAATATTAATTGTGTCGTAGTCCGCTTCTCTGAAATGGGCAGAACATACAGCACCATGTTTCGGTGGATTGTAATTATTTAAGTGTAACACTTCTAACCACTTCTGTCGCTTGTTATCGTTCTTTGGGAATCTAAACCAATAATTTATTTGTTAAAATCATGAGTTTCATATGAGGGGCGTTCAACAAGTAATACAACACATTTTTTTCTCATTCAAGGTTTGTTTCATTGCAATGCTAAAATAAAACAAACCTTAAATAGGAAAAAAATGTGTTGCATTACTTATTGAACGTCCCTCGTATATAACCTAAATTCCTAAATACTTTCCTTAATTAATAAATAAAAGCTTATATACTTACGAGTGAAATGAAAACGAATGGCGCATTTCGTTTTCTTTATTTTCTTGTTCAGCGTTCTTATTTCCTTCCCGGTTTTTGCAACCGGCCACAACACAAATTTTCATGGTTGTAATTACTCAGAGTAATTCCGCCTATGAGTTGGGCGGAAGAATCCAAAATTGAACACAAAACTCAAATACGAAGCAGAAATAACGACGCAGAAATTGTGTCCGCCAGCGACTTTATCTGTCCGAACGGCGACCATGTTCGCGATCGTCATGCGACTTAGAACTTTGATTCACGCGCGCGTAACGTGATCCGAACGTCCCCGAGTCTAACCGAACTTTGCCGAGACTTGGGTCTCTTTCCCCTCCCGCGCTATCCTAACCCCCCTTGTCCATAGTAGCAGCTTACGCTCCGTCTATCTTATCCTAAGTCTATGGACGAAGGTGATGCGGCATTAGACAAGGCGAATATCAAGAATGTCATTCGCTTTATTCAATCCCAAACAAACACAATGCAAATCATTACGATATCCTTACATAAGGAATTATATTCTAATGCCGATATGCTTCTAGGGGTTTCTGTTCAAGTAAGTTAATAAATTTATGTTATTTTACAATATCTTTTATGATCCGTACATTTTATTGTTGATTTTAGCGTAACATAAGAAGTCCCCGCAGCAGAGTATTTGCCATTTCGTTAAGTGAATATCGAAGCGGAAGATATTCAGGAAATACAATAACACGAACAATCTAAATTATTTCAAATACGCACTGTTATCAGAGTTATGTTATGAGTAATTTATGTTAAGAATATTTTTCTATATATATTACATATATTATAGATCTTCTATATATTATTTGGAGATACATTTTCTTTTAAATTGTTATATTGTTAGATATGAATTAGAGAAATATTTTATAAGTAGACTGAGATTTAACAAGTTTTCATATCTAACAAGTTTCCATATCTAACAAGCTTCCATATCTAAGGTACGATATAATTCAAACAAGTCAGTCTTTAATTTACATATTTTTTATGATTTGTGTAATTTTTTTATACATACTTATGTATAAAAAAAGTTTTATTAAATACACTATATTAATATATTTAATTTAATTTGTACTAAAAATTTGTATTAAATTGTTTGTAATTTGTGTTAAAAATAACATTGTAATTAATGAACATAAAATAACACATTGTAGTATTATAAAGTGAAATAAAATATTTTTTATACAGTGTTTAAACACATAATACCATTTGCATAATCTCTAATCCCTAACAATAAGATAAGTTTTGTGATGACGTCACGCGCGCGAGTGTATGAAGGTACTGCAATATTTAGAGCAATTACCATTATCTCTATGATTGCATTAGTGCTCGTACTCAGATCTGTAGTTTCCATCAATGTATATCTGACGTATTCATTTATGTTTTTTTACTGCATTTAATTGTAAAACGAGAAATTATATAAATTTTTCTTTGCTCTGTATATATGGAAGGGTTAAAGCCATAGTGGTGTAAGTCAATTTTTTTGACCACTTTTTTTCTTCTTTTTTTCAACATATCTGCATGTGTAGACTGCATCTATGAACTTAACTCGATAGGTTATAAAAAAATGACTTACACCACTATGGCTTTAACCCCTCTATATCATGTAAAAAAAAGAGAATTTGTTTTAAGTTGAGCTTAACAATTTAACAAAGTTGAGCTTAACACATTTGTCAAGAAGCTTAACTTAAGTTAAGCTTCTTGACAAATGTGCAAAATTTAGTTGGAAGAGTTTTAGGTTTAGGAATACCTATAACTTCAAAATCAATCAAATTAAAAAAATTGGAGTATGACTTAGGATACTTTATGTCACACACATAGTACATGCCTATGAGAGAACGAATACACGAGGCAACAGTTGGGTTGTCCACAGCTAATTCCACCTCTTTGTCCGCAACAATAAATGCCTGCGACACTCTGGAGTTGTCCAAGAAGATGACCAGGCGGGGAGATTCATTCTCCTCAGTTTTCAGAATATCAGATGACTCGTAAATCTGAAACAGCAATATCACCACATACTTAGGATTAGAGATCAAATTTGGATTTTATTAGTGCACAACACAAATAGAAATTTTACATACCTTACATGTGGTAATAGCTTTGCATGAGCTCAAAGCCTTGTTAGGAATCAATGCTTTCTCAGCTTTCATTAATAAGAAAAGTTGCTCTGACTCAGTAGTTGCATTCTCCTTAAAAAGTTTGCTGAGTTTTTCTAACAGAATGTCAAGATTGTGGACAGCACTGTTTTTCCAAATTCCAAGTAGATCAAAATCATGCTGCAGCTGAAACGTAATAAAAACCAAATTTAGGCTAGAAGAAGACATGTTATTTACTGTTTTTAGTTAACAAATTGAAATGTGCTGAAAGGGTCACATATACGCTCCGTTTTCACGTACTAATTCAGAATTCTTCAAGTAAGGGAACTGCTTCAAAATAGTAGAGCACCGAGCACCAGTTTCCTTATTTACAATCCAATCTCTGCGCATTTTCTTTGTCTTCGACATTAATATTTTCATGTGTTGCAAATTTGTTGTACACGGTTTGGTGTCTTTTAATTTTAACATTAATGTCTCTAAGTCCGCAGCTATATCCTCCGTGGCCATATCAGAAGTGCTGTAAACATTACATCTCTGAGATTATCAAAATATATAGCTTTGCTGCTAGAGAGGACCTTCTGAATTATAATAAAATATTATACCTGAGTGATGATTCAGGTTCCACAGATGTGGAAGGTAGCACACACATTTGTATAGTTGTTCTTTGAACTTTCTTTGCACCGGATCCATCTGACAAGATCTTCTTCTTTAAAAAAGCTCGCCTGTTACGGATGCAATTACTCAGCATTTTCTTAAATGATCCCTGAAAAAAATTTAAAAATTATCCATTTATGAGAAACTTGAATTCATACTCGTAAATCAAAACTATTTTTATAATTTAAGAAGAAATAGTTTATTACTTACATAATATGTCGGGGAACCCACATCTTTCAGAATTGGATATTCTGAACATATGGCAATACTTAACTCTGTATAGTCATCTGAAGTAGGTTTGCCATTAGTCAAACTCAGCAGATGAGTGGCACATATGCGCACTAACTCATTGATGTGGTCCAAAAGATTGCTGCATGATTTCAAGTTTTCCGGCAGCACTGGGAGTGGTACGGAACTTAATGTAGATGATGACTGTTTCTGGTTTTAGAAAATTTAAGTCAACCTTTAAACATCTACCAATCAAGATATAAAAAAATAAATGTATAAAACTAAAAGTTAACCTGATTCACATACCTTGATAGTTACTTTAGATTCTTTAGAAGAGTTTGCTTTGCATGTTTCTTCTAAAGACTGTGCTTTAGTTTCTTCAGACACATCTGAAGATTGTAGAGTAGCTAATACATCTGCATTGCTACTGGCTTCATTTACAGTCTCTGCTGAAGGGTTGCTAATGTTTTTAGTGGTATCCCCTGGTGGAAAAATATCTTGAAAATTTTCATATTATTAATCATAATTTATATAAAAATTTTCAAACTTTAATATATCTTTAATCTATCTTTGTTGAAATCTGAGGAAATATAAGAAAATGTGTGCAGTTTATCAGAAATTTTCATACACACAGATACTGAAATGTTCCGAAAATCTTTATACAATTATTTCCGAGATTATTTATAAAATTACACTGGTTTACAAAATAAAAAAATTTTTTCTGTACATTTAATGCCACTATATTTTTCCTATGTATTTTGGCCCGCTAAACTCGAAAATCATATAAAAATTTTTTTATGGATTGGTTTTCGAGATATGAATTTTTGGATTTTTTTGGAGCAATTGCTCATAACTCTGATATTTATCCATAGATTTTCTTCATCAATAGCTTGTTTTCTTCGTAAAAGTACGACCTATACGTAAACAATAAGAAACTGGACATAATTTGACGTTTTCTATTTTTGCATGGCGATAGAGTGAATTTTCTATTTTAAAAATTTTCTATTTTAAAAATAGAAAATTCACTCTATCGCCATGCAAAAATAGAAAACGTCAAATTATGTCCAGTTTCTTATTGTTTACGTATAGGTCGTACTTTTACGAAGAAAACAAGCTGTTGATGAAGAAAATCTATGGATAAATACCGGAGTTATGAGCAATTGCTCCAAAAAATTTCAAAAATTCATATCTCGAAAACCAATCCATAAAAAAATGTTACATGTGATTTTCGAGTTTAGCGGGCCAAAATACATAGGAAAGAAATAGTGGCATTGAATGTACATTTTGGCTGTAAACCAGTGTTATTTATACAAGCATCTGAAAAATTTTATATATATATATATTTTTTTTTCTTTTTTAAAATTGTCATAGTTCCAATTCTTATAAAATTGCTGAGAAAATATAAGAAATTTCTTTACCAGGGTCTTTAGCGACATCACACCAATTATCATCAGTATCCAGGAATCCTTCCTTTGATGTTTCACTCAAGTTAATAATTGGTACATCAAGGAATGGAGGTGGAACCAAGGCAGGGGTGAAAACAATAGTCACTATTGACTTATCTTTAATTATATCACCTTCTTCAATATCAATAGGTTGGGGACAAAAATCAAGATCGATATGTTGGAAAACTACGGAGCTGCTGTTTTCCATTCTGTCCCGTAAATCTTGATCTGTTTTCAAAGCGTTAATTAAAGCTTTTTTAAGGGCGGACACGTCGGATTCTCCCGGCCCTGTTTCAAACATTATTTTTTTCCTCCGACCAGCAAATTCACATAAAACCACCTTCATCTTTTTAATGTCTGTTTGAAATACTACTATATTAATGCAAACATTCATTAAACACGAAAACGTTGCTTAATCCCGTTCCAGCAGGATCACTGCTCACCCTGGAAACGCGCAGAAAACCAGACGGTATTCGTAAAGATACAAAATGAAAGCTTAGATATAGAATATTATATTTTTCCAGCACTGAGTTGAATAATAGATATGAAGAAACTAATAAAACACTTATATTTCTATTTATGATATCCTTTAAGGGTCCATATCCATCAGTAGGTCCAAAAAAATAGGTGATTTTTGTGAATTTTTTGTGGAGAAAGTAAACAAAATAAATAATTCAATATTTTTGGATTATATTTGTTACTTTTAAGTAGTTATAAAAAATTTTTCAGCCTATTTAAATAATTTGGCGAAGCGGGATACTGGGCAACGGCGCGAAATAGGTTGCTCCATGGCGGAAGTCCTCCAGGTCGTAAAATGTGTCTGAAACATCGAATCAATCAATTTTCCTGTTCAGTACAAGTGTCCCTATAGAGTAGACTAAAAAAAATTATTTTGAATAAAAATTCATAAAATGGCGGCAGTTAAAAAAAAATTTATAGTGAAAATTAATTTTTTTTTGAACTGCCGCCATTATATGAATTTTTATTCAAAATAATTTTTTTTAGTCTACTCTATAGGGACACTTGTACTGAACAGGAAAATCGATTGATTTGATGTTTCAGACACATTTTACGACCTGGAGGACTTCCGCCATGGAGCAACCTATTCCGCGCCGTTGCCCAGTAT
This sequence comes from Temnothorax rugatulus, assembly GCA_035220575.1. Classification (NCBI taxonomy): domain Eukaryota; kingdom Metazoa; phylum Arthropoda; class Insecta; order Hymenoptera; family Formicidae; genus Temnothorax; species Temnothorax rugatulus. The sequence continues at coordinate 55,121 of JASTWL010000655.1, read as the reverse complement.
TCCGCTTCGCCAAATTATTTAAATAGGCTAAAAAAATTTTTATAACTACTTAAAAGTATCATAAATATAATCCAAAAATATTGAATGATTTATTTTGTTTACTTTCTCCACAAAAAATTCACAAAAATCACCTATTTTTTTGGTCCTACTGATGGATATGGACTCTTAAGAACTAATCAAACATGCACAAAACATGAAATTGAAAGACATCCAAGAGGATATTTGTATTAAATATTAAGAGAACATACGACAATAGCGGCTTTCTTAATTTCTATTCGTTTCGATGATGTGGCAATGCAGTAGAATAGTATGCCAATATAATAAAGACAGAAACTTGTAACGGTGATAACGTGTGAATAATAATTCAGTGAATCGCGAAGATTAGGCGTCTTGCAGTTCCACTTATTATAATCTGATCTGAAGAAGGGGCGATTCAATTGCCTTTGACAACGTTAGTAGAATTTACCGGAATCAAGAATTATTTACGTAATTGTGTGCATTTATATTCGCATAGAACACGTATCGTATATCTCGGTAGTAATTATTCAAATCTTCTAAATGCAACGCTACGAGATTCGTTTTTTAAAGCAGTTTGAAAGAGTTAATACACGCGCAATCGTAGTAAATTGTATTTCACGCTATTTCTGATAATTGAGGCTCTCATTCGAGAATCGCGTCAATATATGTAGGAAAGGCCGCTAGTACAAATGAAACTCGTCAGATGTAATATATCAATTGTGAACCAATAGAACTATGAAGTATTTTGACGAGTGCATGTAACACTGCAATATCAGAATATGTCTGTTGTAGACAGACTTATCCGACGAATATCGGATGGACTCTTCGAGCCCTTTATGCAAGGATGCAAGTATACGCTTATCTGGGTTTGCCGGAATGAAAGAAACACAATGTACTTAACGTGGATGAGCGTACCTTGATCGTCGACAGCCATCGACAGCACGAACGAACCGGGATGGCGGACGTTAGTGTCGTGATGGCCCGTGTAGAACAGTCCCTCGTCGTAAGTACGTAGTATTATTCGTAGCAGAGGTGACTCTCGGGAGGAAGACTCGATCACATTCTCTTCCCTCGATGAATACACACATGCACATCTTATCCGGAAACAAACACTACGCGCGGTCGCAGTCGCGAGGCGAAAGCCTCTCGTGCGCCTCGTTTACAATTGTACAAATACGGAGTTCGTATATGCTTCGTGATGATACGAATATCGTATTGCAATTAAGAATCCACTACTCGCGTAATTATTCCCGAATATAAAGCTATCTCGCTCTATCGCACTTCTACACAGTATTAACAGTACTGCGGACCGGGATCGAATCAGATCGAATGACGCAATAGTTTTTCGTCGCTTGCACGGACCGGCAAGACATTTGACGATCGGCAGCGCGCCTTTCGCCACCGCGTTACCGCGCCGCTAGCGAGGACCGATATTCCCCAGATTATAGGTAGCGCGCCCATCGCGATCGCGGCGTCGGCTTCGCCTCCCTAGGCTGCGTTCGGAAACGTCACCCGAGTGCACACGAGTATACTTCCTTCTCTTTCTATCTCAACGAGTTAGAAGGAGAAGGGAGTATACCCGTGTGTACCCGGGTGACGTTTCCGAACGCAGCCCTATTGTTAAGCAAGCGCGCTCATTTTGAACAATGTCACAGTGTTCAACAACAATTATATCATAGATTGCATAATATTGGTGAGAAAGTTACTATTTCCTATTGTTCTTATTATATAGTATATTATACCGAAGACGATCCTTAGATCCGTTCGTTTTAGCAGAACTTCTTGCACGGTTCATGTTTTCTCTTTTTCTCTTTAATAATGTGAAAAAAAAAGAAGATAGATAAACCGTGCCACTAAAAAGAACAGGCCTTTTGGGTTCGGTAATCGACAGTAGTATGGTTCTGTTGCTAATTGTATTAATAATTATTGATAATCTATATGGCTCTCACAAATTGTTCTATGTGCTATTTGCAACTTCCTGAAGACAAAGTTATATCTCACGTAGCTCGTAGCCACAAATTTGATCCCAATTTCATCATTTATTGCAATCAACCAGGTTGCGGCGCTAGTTACAAGAAATGGCCTTCGTTTCAAAAGCATGTCAAAAGAGTGCATCAAGTACATTTACGTGACATCGATGATGAAAATATCGAAGATGTGGCAATAGATATTCCTGAACCTTACCAAGATGAAAGGAATGAATCAGGTAAATTATTAACTTTGCACTTTCACTTAATTTTTGCTACATACTTTTATACTTACAATCTCTCCATAAAACTAATCTGTATTTTTGATCACATTTATGTCGTTATAACGTAATGTTGATTTTTATTCAGATGATGAGCCGCTCATTTCAAAGCAAGATTTACTTCGGTGGCATGCCTCCATGTTTGTAGTTAATCTCAAAGAATCATGCAGTATTCCTCAAACTACAGTAGAAAAAGTCATTGAGGGAGCACAACAGTTGATCGAGGAAATTACCAGCATTATGAAGGTGATTATAGAATCCTTTCACAGCAAAATGTTACTTGTACAATAAAATGCACACTTTACTTGGAGAACTTTATCATTATTTATAAGCCTGTTTTCTTACTCCCTAGACAATGATTTTGGATTCGATCAATGAAGAAACAAAAGCTGTTTCTCGTACTGACATATTGCAAGTGTTTGCAAACTGTGACGGGTTGGATCTGTTTCGTGTGAAGTTAGCAGCTCTGCAAGAATAAAATAATTTCTTGATAAATGTGGTATGGTGAGACCAGAGAAAAAAGAAATTGGCTCATCAAGAGTTTGGAAGAATGATAAGCTTGTAAACCGCAAGGACTACGCATATGTAGTTCCTTTTCTGAGAAATTTAGAACTTTACCTAAATAATGATGATGTTCTCTCATGCGTGGATAACCTAAAGCCTCATGATGGCACGATAAGGACTGTATTGGATGGTTCCTATTACCGCTCCCATGGAGTATTCAAGCGCGACAGAAAGGCACTTTCTATCATTGTTTATTATGACGATGTGGAGTTTGCCAATCCACTAGGTGCTAAGACCAGAAAATTAGCAATGTTTTATTGGACACTAGGGAATATTTACCCAGAGTTAAGATCATCTCTTAGGTCAATAAATCTGCTCGCAATCACTTCACATGCACATTTGAAAAAATATGGTGCAGAAAAGGTTTTGAATAACTTCTTCAGCGATTTAACACTGCTTGGACGTGAGGAGGGTGTTTTACTGAATATAAAAGGTGTACAGAGGAAATTCACAGGCTTCCTCAATTTTGTAGCTGGAGATACTCTTGCATCTGCATACCTCGGTGGATTTAAGGAAGGAGTTGGTAAGGCGCATAGACTATGTCGCACTTGTCTTGCAGATAAATCAAGTATTCAAGAAAGGTTTTCTGAAGAGCTTTTTGTAATGAGAAATATGGAAACTCATATTCAACATTGTGAGGATGTGACTTCTCCTGGGTTAACAAAACAAGCCCGAGACTTTTGGTCTGCATTCTATGGGGTAAACTTCAGAAGTGCATGTATGAATCTTGACAATACTGATGTCACTAAAATTTTTCCCCATGATTTTATGCATATTATGTTTGAAGGCGGAACTCTAGCAGTGGAAATTAAAAATTTTCTCACGTACTGCATTGTTGAAAATAGAAGATTCACCCTCCAAGATTTGAATGCCAGTATTGCCAGCTTTGATTATGGCCATCTTGTTAAAGATAAACCTTCACCAATTGAGCCAATTCACTTAGCAAATGGTCTGAAGCAAGGAGCAGCGCAGATGCAAGCACTAGGAAATTTTCTGCCTTTTCTAATTGGGCAATGGATTACCAATGAGGACAGGAGCCATCTGTCAAATTATATTATTTTACTTCAAATAATCAATTTGGCTATGTCTTTTGAACTTGAGGTTGAGGATGCTTTTTTATTGAAGAGAATGATTAGAGTATACCTTACCAATTTTACTGTACTTTATCCGAATCAAAACAAGACTCCCAAGATGCATTACCTCGTGCACCTCTGCAGTCAAATCCTCTTATTTGGACCAATTCGTCAACAATCGTGTTTTCGTTTTGAAGGTGCCCATGCATATTTCAAACAACTGATAGCCAAACTAAAGAATTACATTAATGTTCCCTACACCTTGGCTTTTAGACGCCAAGCACAAATGGCATCACAGTTAGCTTCTATACCAGGTACATCTTCAAGGAAGTTTTTGTATGGCGGAGATGTTATTAGGAGTGGAGAGAAAATGCATCTTAAGGATCATGATATGTGTCACGTTCTCACAGAATTACTACAAGTGGGAGATGATGCACTTGTTATGTTTGCCCCGCTTTTGTACAGTCATGGCACCGTGTATAGAAAAGACTCTGTAATCCTTTTACAGAATGTTGAGGATAACTTTCCAAAGTTTGGTCAGGTAACGCAAATTGTAGTCTACGCAAACAAAAAAATTTTGTTGTATACGGAACTGGAAACCTTATCTTTTGAGAAAACTTTGAATGCCTACAAAGTACAGATGACAAGACCGACGATAAATAGCGCTATAAATCTTTCAAATTTAATTTTTCCGCATCCTCTGTCACGATATAAATATCAATCGGAAATTTACGTTGTTTTATTTAATTCAACAAGGACAGAATTTGGAGTATAAATAATGTACTATTTAAAAACCAGTTTTATGTTTTACGTAATATGCCTTTTCCAGTTTTTGCAATAAAAAATGTATCTTTTTTTAAAATGTGATTCTTTAAAAAAATCCCAACTTTCTGAACATAATTCATTCCACAGCATACAGTGATACGTCATTTTAATTATGTATAAAGATACTTATAGCTAATTTTTAGATAAGATATATTTAAATTAATGTGGCGCTTATATAGCTTTTATATTCTATAAATAGAGAAGACGGGCTAAATAAGAACCATGGCACTGTTGATGGTGCGCAAGTTTTTATTATCATCAACAGCGCAATGGCTCTTATTTTAGCCCGTCTTCTCTACTTGCGGATTTTCCAAACTAATCTACACTTCGAATTTATATTCTAACTCATCACATACCCAGGTAGCAAGCACTCGTCATTTTGACGTCAAAAGACGTCAAAATGACAGACTTTTGACGTCAATTGACGTCAAAATGACGAGTGCTTGCTACCTGGGATACATATAAGCGTTGCTGATGCGTACCTGCATGATATGTGATTGGTCAGTGTGTGACTAGTAAGTGTGTTATTATACTCAGTGTGTAACTTTCCCCAAAATGTGTTATATTCACACACATAGAAACATTACACATGTGTGAATATTATGGTGCTTGACTATTTCATACACTGGTGGATGTGTTACTAAATTCACACGTTGAAGTGTGTTTTATACACATTCTCTAGTGCGTTTCCCTCTTTTTCACACATGCACATGGAGACACAAGTGCATGAACGTTTGAAAAATCATACATTACACACGTGTGACGCATTAATATTCACACATGTGTGACAGGTCCACTTCTAACAGTGTGTGTAAAGGGTTGGGTACGTCCCTGTAAAACGCCATGTAAAAGGTATGAGATTAATGACTGAATGTATAATTGTAAAGGATTTTGGGAACGTTTTCCTAAAAAAAAAAACGCCTTTCCAACCCCGGAAGGAGAGAGAAATAAAGATTGAATTGAATTGAATTGAATAATATCTTGAGACAAGAGTAATATATATAAATTTAAGCTTATATATTCTTGCGTTTACTCTCTAAATCTGAATCAGTGAATAGTACTGCTGAATCAGTGAATAGTCACTGATATCAGTGTAAAGTATGCCACTGATTCGAATCAACGAATGAATTTTCATTATTTTTACATAAAAAAATTCCTGTGTGTAGTTTAAATACTAAATAAAAACATGCACTAATTTTCAAAACAATCGATTTATTATTCTCTTAAAAAAATCGCAAAATTTAAGTCATTTACTTGACCTTCCCCCCTTAATGTCAGAATACTTCCTGTCACAATATTGTTTTTTCTTTTTCAAAAATAATCGAAAACTATAACAATGTTTTCGGTATATCATAATAAGTACTTTGGATAGCACTTATTTCTGAAAATGACTCCGTAAAGTCGTTTTTTAGAATCTTATAAACATATATGTCTAAAAGATATTTTTACTACTTCTCTAGTCATGTCTAGGATAATATATACAGTATAAAGTTAATACTTTCTAGTCAATTTCTCATATCATGCTTTTATTATATTTTATAATCGCATTAAAAATAATACTGCGATTGCATATTATATTATTAACCTATTTATATTAATCTATTCTCATTATTTTATAACTTTTTAACTATACTCACGAAAATTCTTTATTACAAACGTTTACCTGAATAAATGTATATTAAGCAGCCTATACATTTGCACTAATTGTAAGAAAAAAAATTTGTTAATTCCAAAAAATGTTTAGTTCAATACGAGCAACTAAACATGTTAGTTAGTTAACTAAACCTGCCCATAGGTGGAGAAGTCTTCCCCTTCGGGAGCTACTGGGTAAACCGAGAAACCGGAATTCCAGTAGTGGAAGATTTCTCCTGCGTTAAAGAAAAAAAAAAGGTATAGTGCATTTATGTCAATCTTTAAAATTTTTTAATCAAGAATTAATTAACTCAACTAATGTTTAGTTAAACTAACTAAAATGTTTTGTTGCTCGTATCGAACTAAATATTTTTTGGGATTAACACATTTTTTTTCTCAGTGCGCATATAATAATTGTAAATAAATACACAGTAAACCTAACACTGATTAAATATTACATTGATTCTTTGAATTAAATAACTATAATGTTATGCAATATATTACATTTGTCAAAATTATTAATAAAGATTTCCCAGATTAATAAAGATTTATGAATAAAAATTTATAAATCGATAAGTTTATTAACACGAGAACGAATGCTAGAAGCTACTTAAACACCCCAGTGTCGAAAAAATAAAGCTCACAGTAATTTTAATGTGTTTCTTCCGTTTTTAAAATATTTTTTTTGTTCTTCCTTACTTTTTTTTTTTTAATGTTGAACACTGAGAGAAAAAAGTCGAAGTATTCAGAAACAAATGTTATTTGTGCCATTTTCTTCAATATTTATTGGTTATAAAAGAATTTGACTATGATAATAGAATATACATTTCTGTGAAATATACATAATTTTTCTTATTAATTGTAAAAAATTTTCGTTTATTTCTTGCTGGAAAAATAAATCTACCTACGGCAAACTTATATTTTTTTACTGCAATAAAATATTTAGTTACTATAGGATTGATCTTTATAGACAAATGATTTATTTCCGGGAACTAAATTTTTTCCTTAGAATTTTATCGATAAAAATGTCATTTTTGAGTGCATTTTGGAAAATAACTTTTTCTGATTGGTTGGAGGCAGTAATGTTATGTATTTTTCTTGAAGATATTTTAATTATCTTTAAAATGAGACGTCGTAGACCTTTTTTCATTGAAACGTTGATGAGTTACAAGCGTTTAAATATTGAAGAAAAAAAATAAATTTTTGTTAAATTAACATTTTAGTCCAAAAATATATGGATAATAATTTTTCTCCTTTTTTCATTACTTCATATATATATGAACGCATATATATATGCGCGACGCGCGTATGCGTTTTTGTTGCGTCGCAAAACTACCGGTGTTTAAAAAAATTCTATCTCTGCTCCATTTGGTCGTATAGACTTGAATTAAAAACGAAATTGTGCGGAATTTTGTAAGCTACAATTTTTATATCTACATAAATTTCCGTAAAGTTGATATTTTCCGAGTTATTTGCAAAAAACTGGTTTTTTGGACCTTTTGGACCCTCCCCTGCCCGCAACGTAGCGTCTACACATGGGGACTTTTAATATGTTAAATAGTACCCTAAAACAAGCCTGTTTACAAAGTTTCAGCCCTGTTCGAATTATTTCCTCCAAATTTTGTCATTTTACTGGGCTATTAAAAATGTTTTTATTTTTTACTCTTTCTTATTCTACTTTCTGGAAAGTCTATCACAATGCTAAATATATTTTTTATTTAAAGTGCACAAGAAGCACACTTCTTATAAGGTGCTTTGTAAAATATTTTTGTTAAATATTTCTTTCAATCCATAATTTTTCATAATTAAATGCAATAACCTATCTTCATATTTTGCATTAAAAAAATTCTTCTTTTTATAGTTAGAAAATTTTGATTTAAAGGCATAGCTTCAAAAAACAGTAATCGGACAAGCGATTATAGCTTCATATGATGCAAGGAGTGGATTATCGCTGAGATGCCAACAGTATTTGGCAAACATCATTATCTGCCACTTTTTTGATAATAACATTAAGTAAGCATTTTTTGTTTAATAACTACAAATTTTACGTGTTTGTATATAAAATGATACAGAACTTTTTCCTTCAGTTTAATGCATTCTACTTGGACTCGAGCGGTCTAACTAATCAGCAAAAGACGGATCTTTCTATTTTCCTTTCGATCTTTTTGTTTGAGATAACACGCGTGTCAAAATATCTGCAACATCTGTAACCCTAATCGAAGTAACCTTTTTACATCTATACTATTTTTTATATAAATAATATTACGTGGTAATTTGTATTAAATTTTTCTTCGCAAACGATCGGAACAAAAAATTTAATAAATAAGTATCTAAGTTTTATTTGAGTTAAAAGAGATATTTGAAGTATTTTATGTTTAGCGTTATAAATACCTACAGCATATTATATCGTGCTAACGCAAGTTAATATTGTCTAAATCTAAATCTAATAATCTAAACACTTCGTATATAAATATATTGGCTGAGAATAATAATGTTAGTTTTTTTATGCAACTGTACTTACTCTTTCAGCGTTCAATTAAATAACGAAAAATTAAACAAGATTGCGGATCATATTATTACTCTCTTCCCTGCTGAATGTAAGGAAGTATATTATTGTCCACCCATAAAAAAGAAACAATCAAAAGATCAAAAATCTGGTATTGCTAAGGAAAAATTAGTTGATAAAAATAGAAACATGTTAGCGTTTTTAAGGAAATATAAATTGATTCTATTGAGCAAATCTGTCTCGGCAAATAGTTCTACAGATGAAGATAGTTTTAACAAAAGTTGGTGCATATAACATATTTTTACAATTTATTTTATTAATTACTATTTTTTTTTTGTAGAAAATACTGATAGTCGCGAGGAGGCAGAGCGGAGTCACAATTGGCTTAAGAATAATTTTGAACCTTGGGAAGAAGTTTTGCTTCATTGGGAAAAACCATTTTTACAAAGAAAAAAATTAATACATGATCGTACAACTTAACTTATCCATCTTACACATCTATGCTCAATTTTTGATGATTGGAACATATTAACATCTTCAATAGGCTATGTATTGGTAAATAACTTGCAGTCTGGCGTGTTATTTACTATAATTTATTTAACAAATTTTTACTGTTGAGCTGTTGCCTTGTAATGCCGCATAACATTACTTGTAAAATAAAAATCTTACAAATTTGAATGCAACGTTTTATTACAGATTGAAAAGGATTACTTACGGTTATACAAAGAAAAGTATAAAAACGTTCAAGAAAAGTTCGATTCTTTATTTGATGATGTGTTGCGTTTGAGAGGCAAGGAATTGGATTGTTCCAACAAACTATTGCTGGATATGTTAAGTGGCGATATTCCAAATGGTAATATATGAAGAATGGAATAATTTGTGTAATGACTAATTTGTGTAATTGTTAACAAATAATTTTTTTGTTTTAGATTCGAAAATTTTAATTACAATTTATTTATTATTTTTGTTTTTACCAAATAAATCCTCGAAAGTCAAAGTTGGCAAGAATTTCTTTAAACCAACCCAGGTTGAATTGCAAAAAAGTCTAGTACTTCATGTTAAGGTATTTTAAAATATAAATAAATTGAAATTTTTTTCTCATTCTCTTTCTCTCTCTTAGAAATAAGACCTTACAATTAGTATTGCATTATTTTAGATTCCTGGTGATGTGGAAGAGGAGATAGAAAATAAAAGGAAAAAGCTTCAAAAATTTGGATTAACCTTGCAGCCTTTTATTTTCGTGGTAGGACCTTCTTTAACAGAAATTCAAACAATTTTTGGAAGAATTGCTAACGTCTCGTATAAGCTGAAAACACTGTTTAAAGCTTTAGAAATATGTTTTATGAGTTTTATGGTCCTGGACTTTAAGTATCCATTTATATCAGAACACATCTGGTATTTATTACAAAGAACTGTTTTTGATATAGATTTACAAGGAGACAACAAAATTCCCATGATTTGTGACGTAATTAAATAAAATTTCTAAATAGCTTTTGAGTGTGCAATTTCTAATACATTATATTGAATTTGTTTTGATATTCTCAATGTTTATAAAGTATCAGACTTTTATTTGTTTATTGATAATTTTATCAAGAACATAAACATTATTTTCTTTAAAAATAAGTATTATAATTATAGATATTAGACTTTTTTGTTTATTAATTTTATCAAGAATATAATTTTTTTCCTTTAAAAATGATTTGTACTGTCTGTCAGCGAGAATTTAAAAGTATTGAAAATGTAATAAGACATATGAAGGCAACTCACCCTTATGAACAAAGTTTTCAATGTGGTTTTTCCGAGTGTTTTAGAAAATATGTTAATATTCAGTCTTTAAAGAAACATTTTAATGCTTTACATAAGGACCTTTTTACTTTTTAGCAACAGTGATGCATCACGTAAATTAAATGAACGATTTACAAACGTTCATATTACTGATAAAGCATAATCTTCAAGTAATACCGACATACCGACTATTAAAGTTAATAGCTAATCTAATGTTAAGACTAACGATAATGATGATAGAAATGTTATTAATGTACAACAAACAATTGATGATGCAATATTAGAATTTATTGCTAAGTTATATTAATAGCTCGATTACTAGGAATATTGTTCAACTTTTAGTTGATGATTGCTCAGAACTTGTACAAGATTTACTGTCATACATAAAATGTAGATTACAGTCTGAAACATCTTTTTCCAATGATAATGTTTCTGAAGTGCTTGATAACATTTTTGACAATATAAGACCTTTTGAGAAATATTCGACAGAATATAGACGTTTACAGTTTTTAAAAGAATCTACGTGGCTCGTACAACCACAGAAATTTCTTATAGGAGAAATGCTTGATAATAACAGAGATAAGAGCAATATTAACATAAAAAAAATGTAAAGGCCAATTTATTCCGTTACGGGAGTCATTAAAACAATATTTAGAATTATCTGGAGTATTCATGTCAATCAAAGGTTACATTGCGGAAGAGTCTGCAAAAGAAAATAGTATATCAAGTATTTTTTGCAGAAATGTGTGAAAAATTTTAGTTATAAAATTTGATGGTAAAATATTACTGCCTTTGTGTTGTTATATTACGACGATTTTGAAACGGGAAATCCTTTGGGGTCAAGAGCATCTGTACATAAATTGAGAGGTCTGTATTACACAATTGCAGGTATACCAAAAGCTCATGCCTCATCTTTAGAGAATATTTTTCTTGGTAAACTTTTATATAGCGGGGATCGTGAAACGTTTGGCAATAAAGTCTCTTTCTAACCAATTATTGACGAATTGATTAATTTAGAAAACTGTGGTATCACTATATGCTTGGAATAAAGAATATCAAATTTTCTTTTCCTTGCTTGCACTATTAGGAGATAATTTAGGATTAAACGATTTACTTGGTTATAATAAATCATTCAAAATAACACGCTCGTGTGTATATAACGGTAATCAAGGATAACCACGGCCAATAACGAGCAACAACGAAAATTAAACTTTAAACATAATATATTAACAATGTTGGTACACTTGGTACGTTACGTTTCTGCACACTGTGCTTTCCTCAGCCAATTAATAATTTAAATCACATAATCCAAAACATAACATTCTACAACCAAATGCGGTAAAATTTATGTATAAACGCTATCCTACCTTTAATGAGTAAACGCGGAACGTGGTACAAAAATTGTTAACCACCGTGAGGTGGTGTCGGCGCATCTTAAAACCTTATTAGACCGTCCAAATCGAATATCCGTGATTCATTCCTCAGTCGACAGTGGGAATGAACGGAGTCAGTCAGCGGAATCTGCACGTCACCATAAGAGTCAATGTTTAAAATTCGAAAGCGTCTGAACTGTAAAATTTTTAGTAAAAATGGAATCAGTATATGCTATTTTAAGAGTTCCGAGTACCAAAAAATGTGTAAATTTCTTAAGTATACGTACTGAGAATGAGTTGAGAGAATTAGACTGTATGGAGAACCGTATTATATCGAATCTCATGTGTGACTGGGCATTATCGCATGACAACACACCGGCAAAATAAACGAAGGATGTCACTCCATCAATACATAAAACCCTATGAGTTGTTACCAAGCTCACTAAGAATATCAAAATAGGAACAATCAAGAAATTCAGTATCTTTCTGGGAATTAATGCCATTTTTTTGCTTTTTTATATGTGTCATTTCTGATATGAGCCGCTTGTAATAATTTGTTTCAAAATCTAGAATTTCGGGATTATCCCAATTGAAGGCATGATTAAAATTTAACCTATGTTCCGTGATAACCGACTGTCTTGACGGATCCAGCTTATAGTTATTTTTGTGTTCGTTAATTCTTGTTTTAAGTTGTCGCTTAGTTTGCCCCACATACGAAGCATCGCAGTCCTTACAATTTATCTTGTAAACTACATTGTTGTTCGAAACCAATGTATTGCCATCTTTATGTGTCTTAATAAACTTGTTCAATTTGTTAAGAACCCTGTAGCCTATAATGTGTTCTTTTTTATTGAAGAAGTGAACTGTTTTTTCTGAAATGTTATTGATAAATGGCATTACAATGATCTTCCTTCTATTCTCACTTAAATCGTCTTCGGTATCATTATCATCCCCCCCATTTCTTTTGTTCTGCTTAAGGTTGTATGACCCGTAAGATCTCTGCCAAAAGTTTAAGAAACGTAACATAAAGCTAATTAACATATTTAAGAAGATATTCTTTACTGGAAAGTAATATTTATATTAATATTTTATTAAAATAACAGTTGCCTGTGTTTTTAAGAGCTATAGAGACATTTTTATGCATATTTTCTCGTATGTAAACTTTCACTTTTAATGGTTTTTAGAAAGACTGTACCTGACTTGCAACTGACATAAACGAAAATCTGAAAGTGTGAAAATCTTTAAAAAGTAACAAAACATAGTAATTACTGTTTAAAAATACTAATAAAATTATATTACGTTATTTATTTACGTCATTTATTAATAAGTTAAATACAATAGCTCTCATAAAAAAGTATTTTGATCGCGGCAACGTCAGATTTTCTGTAAGTTGGTAGCATTCATCTCACTCGACATCAGCTGCGTGAACGCGAACTGTGCTCCGAGCACGTGTAATATATACAGAAGCATCGTTTGAGGTTAGTTTTCGCTTGCGCTACGAAAATGCCGAAAGTAAAACGTTACCCAATCAGCAGACAATATTTTTTAAATGTTTTTTAAATATTTTTTTTTCAGTATTTATACATTGTTACAGTTTATTGTACAAATAATATTTATTTAATGTTTATTAAACGTTTATTTTACATTAATTATTAATTTAAAATAATGTTTAAGAAAAAATATTTATTTAATGTTTATTTAATATTTAGGTCACATTAATTATTCATTTGCAATAATAATTTTTAAAAACATTTATTTCACATTTATTCAACATTTATTTAATATTTATTTTACATTAATTATTAATTTAAAATAATGATTTTGAAAAAATATTTATTTAACGTTTATTGATTAATATTTATGTCACATTAATTATTCGTTTGCAATCATAATTTTTAAAAACATTTATTTCACATTTATTCAACAATAATTTAATATTTATTTTACATTATTTATTCATTTAAAATAATGATTTAGAAAAAATATTTATTTAACGTTTATTGATTAATATTTATGTCACATTAATTATTCGTTTGCAATAATAATTTTTAAAAACATTTATTTCACATTTATTCAACATTAATTTAATATTTATTCTACATTATTTATTTATTTAAAATAATGATTTAGAAAAAATATTTATTTAACGTTTATTTAATATTTATGTCACATTAATTATTCGTTTGCAATAATAATTTAAAAAAACATTAATTTCACATTTATTCAACATTAAATTAGTTACATTATTGTGAAATCAAATATAAAAATCAAATATAACACAAATTTTTAAAATCATTAAAAAAACCTTTCAATGTATAAACGTTTCTCAAATATTAAAAAAACATTTTTTTAAATGTTAAAACAAACGTTTACTAAACGTTAAAATAATATTTTTCTAAACGTTATATAAAATAATATTATTTTAACGCCTGACTCTAATATATTTTACTGTGGACAATGTTGTATCAATTTAACCTGATCCTATTTTAGATATCCGACATTAAGAAAAAATTATATTGCGTATATCCAATTCAAAATTTTATTACTCTTTTTAAACTAAATTTGTTTCTTAAAATGATTTTTGAAAAATTATATATTTGCGCTGGTTATGACATATGTAGACTATGTATAACACTTACATCAAATTAAGAAGTAGTCTACCACGTAAGGCAGTTGACTCACGATCCAGAGGTCCCGAGGTCTCGAGTTCGAATCCCACTAAGGTAAGTGTATTTTTACTGTTTTTCAAATACGAGAAAATATTTATAATCATAGATTACATCTTAAGAAACACAAATTTAGTTAAAAAATAGTAATAAAATTTCGAAATAAATATGATTTTTTTTTATGTCGGGATATTTTTCTAAACGTTAGAATAATATTTTTTAAACGTTAAAATAATATTATTTTAAACGTTAAAAAAAATGTTTTTTTAATGAAAAAAAGGGAACTTATCCCATTATTTTTAACGTTTTTAAAAATGTTTGAAAAATGTTTTTTAAATGTTTTTTAAAAACATTTTTTAAATATTATTTTGCTGATTGGGTACATGTGAAAAGGAAACGTTACACGTATAAAATATTAATATGTTATTTATTTAATTTGTGAAAGATTTCATATTTATTATATGTGTTGATAATTTATCATTTTAAATGCAGTTATATAATAAACGAAATGTTTACATATAAATTAATAATCGATGGTTATAACATTATTTATGACATTTTGATATTAATTATATTTCGATACATAGGAGGCTCTATTGAAAAAAGTAACGGACTTCTCTCTCTCTCTCTCTCTCTCTCTCTCTCTCTCTCTCTCTCTCTCTCTCTCTCTCTCTCTCTCCCCCTCTCCCTCTCCCTCTTTCTCTCTCTGTAGTATTTGTTATCCTTTACGGAGAGTGACGGAGAGAGAGGTTCTAATGTGATGTCATATAGTGCGCTGTTGCCGGTTCTCCGTACTTACGAGTTCAGCGAGACCAAGCGAGACTGTTTGCTTTTTATTCAATATTTCAGAAAATATCCTCGAAGTCATAATTTTTTTGGTTCTAATTTGTTTGTAAGATGTTTATTAATATTTCTGCAAAGTTTTGAAAGTATGCCATATTTTCTTCAATATTAATTTCTCAAATGAAGTTGAAAAAATAGTGAAACTTGATGAATTCCCATAAGAGCCCATGTTAAATTCAAATTGTTATAACTTTTGAACGGACCTCGCAAACTTGTTCAAACTTGGCACAATGCTTTATTATTATAATACTCATCACCTGACAAAGTTTGAAGAATTTGGCATTTTTTCTTCTAAAGGGTCATACAACCTTAAGTTTATCATTGAATAGTGTATTCAATCTTAAATTGATTCTTTTGAAGATAAGATCTAACGGGTAACCATTGTTTAATAATAGATTGATGACTAATTTTATATTCTTAGACTGGAATGAGGGGTGGGACAATAGAATAGCCCTGTCTACCAACCCATATATCGATACGATTTTATGGCAATCTGGATGGTTCGAATAATATGATAAATATCTCCCTGAAAATGTGCCCTTATGGTACCAATCTATTACAATAATGTCATTAGTAATATGCAATTGCAAATCGAAAAAACTCAACGCACGGTAGTAGTAAGTGGCTAGGTATGGGGCGTCAAAACAAACCCCCACCACCGACCCCGTCGGCGCCAGGGGCGTGGCCAGACGGTCTGCCCACGTGACCTCGGAGCGCTCTGATTGGCTGCCGTAAGAGGGTGGGGGTAACGAGGTAATTAAATGGAGCGTTTTGATTGGATACCCCATACCTAGCCAGCGTTTTGATTGGATACCCCATACCTAGCCAGCGTTTTGATTGGATACCCCATACCTAGCCAGCGTTTTGATTGGCTCCCCCGCCTAAGGTGTCTAGTGTCTAGTGACTTTTTCGAGAATGCACGTGGCGTGGACGACAACGAAACAAAAATGTCGGATCAAAATAGTAACTAAATGGCGCGTTCTGATTGGATACCCCATACCTACCCAGCGTCTGATTGGCTCTCCCGCCTAAAGGGTCCAGCGTCTTTTTGGGTCTGCACGTGGTGGACGACGCTAAGTCACAAGGAAAAATAGCGGAAGTGTCGACCAGCGCCATTTTGGCGGGAGCACGTGGTAGACGACGCTAAGCTAAAATAAGGATATGATGCTAAGATGCCGAAAACGGAAAGTGGAATTTTTATGTTTTCAGAGAATAGTTTTTATGATTTATGACCGTGTTCTTTTAGGACTTGGGTCTGGACAAGGAGTTTTCGAAACAATGAAATACGTGAAACTTATTTTCTGGAGAAAGGAGAGGGTAAAACAGGAACGTACAGGTTCGCTTTATGACGTGATGCAACTATTTTAACGTAAGAGAAAAAGGAATGAATAAATAGACGGAGGGGGTTGAAGATACACACACAATGTTTATTACATAAAATAATACATTGATACGAGGGAATAAGTATTTCTTTTAATTATTCTTAAAAGTACATGCCTGAACATGGCAACATTCAACGTGAGGTTTTACGCATGCGCTTTTATTATGAAGAAAAATCTTACGAAATAATTTTACAATCAAACGATCATTGCGTTCGCAATTGTCGCTAAACAGATTAAGAAACTGACAAAGATTATAACCGCTACACATGAAATATAAAAATACACAGCAGTATTGGCCGCAAGTTTGAGAGAGTGTTCCTTGTAGTGTTACGGTGTTCCATCGATGTGTAGTGGAATTCCGACGAAGGCGTAAGAGGAATCTGGAGTCTAAAGGCGGTAATCCGTAGCTATCGAAATACGTTCCTGCTCCTTGCTCGTCGACGTAAAAAGCGACCCAATGTTGGCCAGGCCGATCGTGTTCGTCCGTATTAGCGACGATGGCTGTCGACCTCGTCCACACCCTCGGCAGTCTGTCGGCTGGATAGACGCCCGCATATCTGACACTGAGATGATGCAACGCTTGTAAGATTTCTAGCGAGTTCATTTTCTACACAGCGAGGTGGTGTTCGCACGAGAGGAATTATTTGTATAATTTCGGAGTTTACCTCTTTTGGTGTTGTCGCACTAGTGTTCTTGGTTGGTGACGGGCGTATCGGTAAGTTATTGAAGTTGTATTCTTTTCTTACGCCCTCTATTGAATAATAGGCTTTTGCTACTTCTCCTTCCTCCTCTTTCTCTTCTGTCTCGTTATTTTTTTTTTTTTTTTGCCACTGTTTTATTTTTATAGCGATGTCACCGTCGGTTTTTCACCTTCGTCGTCGTCGTCGTCGTCGCTTGTGACCAAATTTACGTAAGAGAGATTAGTATCGTAGCTCGATTCGATGCTGTTGCTGCTACTACTGATGCTGCTGCTGCTGCTGCTGATGCATTTGCTGTTGGTTCGCAAGACTATCCAGCGTTTCAATTTAAAAGCGTTGCGTAAGGCACAAGCAATTTTGTCCGTAGTCGAAACACGAAATCCGTGATGTGTGCAGCGTTGACTGTACTCTAGGGCCTCCGGTAAACTTTTGAACGGTGGAGAAATTTTTTCCAGATTATATATGTTTCTGGAAAGTAGTTGACTCAAGTAACGAGCCTTTTCCGCGCCTCTGCAGTAGATGTAACGCACTTGTCGCGTAATTTCTCGCAGATGTAGGGTGAAACATTTGAGATCGGTTTCACCATCAAACCACTCGATTCCATGATAATTTCTCCACGAGAGAATAACTGGCTTTCGCGAAATTATCATGGAATCGAGTGGTTTGATGGTGAAACCGATCTCAAATGTTAATTTCTCCACGAGAGAATAACTGGCTTTCGCGAAATTATCATGGAATCGAGTGGTTTGATGGTGAAACCGATCTCAAATGTTTCACCCTACATCTGCGAGAAATTACGCGACAAGTGCGTTACATCTACTGCAGAGGCGCGGAAAAGGCTCGTTACTTGAGTCAACTACTTTCCAGAAACATATATAATCTGGAAAAAAATTTCTCCACCGTTCAAAAGTTTACCGGAGGCCCTAGAGTACAGTCAACGCTGCACACATCACGGATTTCGTGTTTCGACTACGGACAAAATTGCTTGTGCCTTACGCAACGCTTTTAAATTGAAACGCTGGATAGTCTTGCGAACCAACAGCAAATGCATCAGCAGCAGCAGCAGCAGCATCAGTAGTAGCAGCAACAGCATCGAATCGAGCTACGATACTAATCTCTCTTACGTAAATTTGGTCACAAGCGACGACGACGACGACGACGAAGGTGAAAAACCGACGGTGACATCGCTATAAAAATAAAACAGTGGCAAAAAAAAAAAAATAACGAGACAGAAGAGAAAGAGGAGGAAGGAGAAGTAGCAAAAGCCTATTATTCAATAGAGAGCGTAAGAAAAGAATACAACTTCAATAACTTACCGATACGCCCGTCACCAACCAAGAACACTAGTGCGACAACACCAAAAGAGGTAAACTCCGAAATTATACAAATAATTCCTCTCGTGCGAACACCACCTCGCTGTGTAGAAAATGAACTCGCTAGAAATCTTACAAGCGTTGCATCATCTCAGTGTCAGATATGCGGGCGTCTATCCTGCCGACAGACTGCCGAGGGTGTGGACGAGGTCGACAGCCATCGTCGCTAATACGGACGAACACGATCGGCCTGGCCAACATTGGGTCGCTTTTTACGTCGACGAGCAAGGAGCAGGAACGTATTTCGATAGCTACGGATTACCGCCTTTAGACTCCAGATTCCTCTTACGCCTTCGTCGGAATTCCACTACACATCGATGGAACACCGTAACACTACCAGGAACACTCTCTCAAACTTGCGGCCAATACTGCTGTGTATTTTTATATTTCATGTGTAGCGGTTATAATCTTTGTCAGTTTCTTAATCTGTTTAGCGACAATTGCGAACGCAATGATCGTTTGATTGTAAAATTATTTCGTAAGATTTTTCTTCATAATAAAAGCGCATGCGTAAAACCTCACGTTGAATGTTGCCATGTTCAGGCATGTACTTTTAAGAATAATTAAAAGAAATACTTATTCCCTTGTATCAATGTATTATTTTATGTAATAAACATTGTGTGTGTATCTTCAACCCCCTCCGTCTATTTATTCATTCCTTTTTCTCTTACGTTAAAATAGTTGCATCACGTTATAAAGCGAACCTGTACGTTCCTGTTTTACCCTCTCCTTTCTCCAGAAAATAAGTTTCACGTATTTCATTGTTTCGAAAACTCCTTGTCCAGACCCAAGTCCTAAAAGAACACGGTCATAAATCATGAAAACTATTCTCTGAAAACATAAAAATTCCACTTTCCGTTTTCGGCATCTTAGCATCATATCCTTATTTTAGCTTAGCGTCGTCTACCACGTGCTCCCGCCAAAATGGCGCTGGTCGACACTTCCGCTATTTTTCCTTGTGACTTAGCGTCGTCCACCACGTGCAGACCCAAAAAGACGCTGGACCCTTTAGGCGGGAGAGCCAATCAGACGCTGGGTAGGTATGGGGTATCCAATCAGAACGCGCCATTTAGTTACTATTTTGATCCGACATTTTTGTTTCGTTGTCGTCCACGCCACGTGCATTCTCGAAAAAGTCACTAGACACTAGACACCTTAGGCGGGGGAGCCAATCAAAACGCTGGCTAGGTATGGGGTATCCAATCAAAACGCTGGCTAGGTATGGGGTATCCAATCAAAACGCTGGCTAGGTATGGGGTATCCAATCAAAACGCTCCATTTAATTACCTCGTTACCCCCACCCTCTCACGGCAGCCAATCAGAGCGCTCCGAGGTCACGTGGGCAGACCGTCTGGCCACGCCCCTGGCGCCGACGGGGTCGGTGGTGGGGGTTTGTTTTGACGCCCCATACCTAGCCACTTACTACTCACGGTCCTTTTCGTATTCAATGG
Organism: Temnothorax rugatulus; assembly: GCA_035220575.1. Taxonomy (NCBI): domain Eukaryota; kingdom Metazoa; phylum Arthropoda; class Insecta; order Hymenoptera; family Formicidae; genus Temnothorax; species Temnothorax rugatulus. The sequence goes on along the minus strand of JASTWL010000655.1, from coordinate 34,684 downwards.
TGAACTTAAGCCTTTCATGGTAGTTGTTGAATTTATCTAATATGTATTGAGCTTTATCGCGAGGAACCGGCATGATTATATCGTCGACGTAACGGTAATAAAAAGGTAAATCAAAATCAATCGAATTTAAAATTGTTTCCTCTAAATCTTGCATTACAATGTCGGCTATAATCGGGGACAATGGAGATTCCATGGGAGTACCGAAAGTTTGCTTATATATCACGCTGTTGAATGTAAAATATGTGGATGACAGTATAAACTCAATGGCCGCTAAAAATTCTTTTTTCGGTATTTTGGTGCCATTCAACATCGAACTACGAAGAAGATTGTAAAGACTTTAGTCATGGTGTCAAAGAAAAATGTATTTTCAATGAATTATCTAATTTTAACTGTATAACAAATGCCGCATTTGATGTAATGCATGATTTGTATGAAGGAGTGTGCAGGTATGACTTGACCAAAATTATAAATTCTTTAATAACAGAAAAATATTTTTCGCTTAAAGTGTTAAATAGCAGAACTAAATATTTTAATCAGCTCTCATAAGTTGGCAGGACCAAATCAGCAAAATCGAATGCGACCTAGTGGATGATTTAGTACTCATTTTGTACTATTTTGTACCACTAATATAATAATTTTGTACCGCGTGCCATTTCGAAAAAAACTGCGGCGCTGCTACCTTCATATTAAGCTAGCAGGACCACAAAAAAAAAAAAAAAGAAAATTTGAAGACAGAAATGCAAAGGATTGAATATTTGTACTAATTTGTACCACCCAAAAAAAACTTCCTATATTTATCCCTTCTGCTTTGAACAACCCCTAATTGAACTCAGCCCCGTTCAGCTAAAGAGTAAAGTACTCTTTCTTATCAGCAGAAACAATCGCTACTTATACACATGATTTGGAATAATTTGTACCACGAAAATTACAGTTTCAGATTTTGTACCCCCGCCGTTCGATCGAGAACTACCCTCGAACCCTATTAGTCGCAAGAGTAAAGTACTCTTTTCCACGAGCAGAATCAATCGCTACTTATACATTTGATTCAGGATAATTTGTACCACGAAAATGTACAGTTTCAGATTTTGTACCCCCGTCGTTTGTTCGAGAACTACCCTCCAACCCTATTTGTCGCAAGAGTAAAGTACACTCTTAAGCATGTACCGCGTAGTACCTCCAAATTCGAGGTACTAATTTCTAAATGGAAATGACATTTCGAGTTACATGCTGCTAGGAGATACTTTTCCCGGTACAGTAGCACGAGGTACGAAATACACGAGGTACTGATAAAGGAGGAGGTACTGATTGGAGGTATCGCACTTATAATTCAAGGTACAATTTTTTAGGAGGTACAGTTGTAGGAGGTACAGTTTTTTAGGGGGCTTCCCGTATGTACCCCGTACATACGTACCTCGTACGTACATATGTACTTCGTATACATATGTACCTCGTATATGTACCTCGTACAAATGTACCTCCTACATATGTACATACCTCGTATACTCGGCGCCAAAACAAAAGACATTCGCGAATATAGCGGTGGGATCGACGCGGCGGCGGACGTGTCCAGACGTGTCATAAGTATCGTTGCTGATTGCTCAGACGATCGTTCGCGAGAGACGGTGCGACGGTGCGAATGGTGATCGTTCAGTTGTACAGCGCGATCGGGTCACGTATAGGGAATCTCCACAAGTGTCGCCGATGTTCCGTGTTTTCGCATCCGCGTGATTCGAGGTCTCCGTGCTTTTGAGACGGGAGGAAAAGAAGAACGTAGGGGAGAGTCGGATACCTGTTCCACGGGCAGCACGACCGTCGTTCTTCCCGAAATCGAGAGTACTCGAGGCGTCGAGGCTCCTGACGGGAAGTCGCCGATCAACGATCTTTTCGGGATGCTTTCGGTTTGACAGCGAGAGCAAAGGACCGTTTTATACGACTATAAATATTAATATGTTCACAAGCAGTGACATTCGCGGAGTATTTCGCGGTGCGTGCCGGGAGTAATGCAACGGACTGCAGCAACAAATTAACAATTAATTAAAACCTACGTTTCTAAATTGTCATTACGTTATCTAAGTTCTCAAAATGTAGCTGTTATGAAATTACTATTAGTTATTTAGTTCTCTATTTTGTCTAAATATTTTATCGTATATGAATAGTAAATATTGCAAATTGTACTTGTAAGTTGTTTGTTATTTAAAGATATATAATAAATTGTGTATCTTATTAAATAGTGTCAGTTTGGTCTCTTGTTTTATATATGGACGAAGATTATTAATATCTATTGCAGAAGAATTTTGTCAGAGCTTTATCTTTTCTAATGTCAGTTATCTACATCTTTTCTTGTTCAAGTATTTCCAAGAATTAGTTAAGTTTTTGTTGTCATTGCATTATTTTGTTTACATATTAAATGCGATTTGAATGTCTAAATATATTCCCAGTGTATTTTTTTTTATGTTCAGTTGAAATTTTTGAATATTTCAGCATTTTATAATCAATTATATTATGCTTTTAAAACATAACATAGTTGATTATAAAATGCCAAAACATTCAGAAATTTTAACTGAACATAAAAAAAATACACTGGGAATATATTTAGACATTCAGATTGCATTTAATATGTAAACAAAATAATATGACAACAAAAAATTTAGCTAATTCTTGAAAATACTGGAACAAGAAAAGATGTATCTCCAATCATCCAGTACCGCATAACGTACTTCCTAACTTCGAGGTACCATCTTCCCTTCTATTTTTGAGGGTACTTATGTCTCTCGTAATTACGTAGGGACTTTTTTTCAACATGTACCTACAATTTTTGGCGACACATGCTTACCGCATATATAATGTACTTCCTGACTTCGAGGTACCATCTTCCCTTCTATTTTTGATGGTACTTATGTCCCTCGTAATTACGTAGGGACTTTTTTTCAACATGTATCTCCAATTTTTGGCGACACATGCTTAAGAGTGTACTTCTTTCTACGAGCAGAATCAATCGCTACTTGATTCACTACTTTATCAACTAACTATATGTAAAAATTAAAGTTTTTAATGAGGTTTAACTTTTTTGTAATAATTACTTAAAAATTTTGTATGGTTCTTTGACAAATGCGGCTAAATGATGTACAAAAATGCACAAACGTTAGCATGCATGTGACTTTTGGTAATTAAATATAGATTCACATGATCAGTTCAAACTATATTTTATTATTATATATACGGTATTAATTATAGAAATATAACTCTATCGATCATAAAGACTATAAATTAATAGAGCGGGTGTTATTAAAGATTTCTCTTTAATATTTCTTCCCCTTTTTTCCAGATCATTATATTCCACCCATGTTTGCCCTACTCTTAAACACATAGGCGTATAGTGTCCGATTGCTTGTATGCCTCTTGTTAGAATGGGTCTTTTGTGTGTAACAACGCCGAGTAACTTATATATTACACCATTTAATGGATTTTTGAACGATTTCTTGATTTCGTTCAATTTAATTTGTAAGTCAGTATCAGTTAATGAGATGATTTCAAAAACGACAATATTTCCTGGAAAATAAATAAATATTAGTTCAAAATAAAGGTAAGTATAATATATGGAAGTAAAAGATATGGAAGAAAGACTATATTAATAGAAGAAAGACTATAACCCAGGTAGCAAGATGACGTCTAAAGACGTCTTAATGACGTTTCTTTATTGACGTTAGGGACGTCATTAAGATGTTATTAATACGTCATTTGACGTTACTCTGCTGCCTGGGAAGTACCAAAACATGCGGATGACAAAACGTATAAAATTTTTCTGTTATAAAAAAAGAAAACAAAATAAAAAGACATTTTGGTCCAATTTCAAATTTTCCTCACAATCAGTTTAGCAATAGGTATTGCCTACTAGTGCAATATTTTGTGTTCCAACATCCGCGTTTTGGTTCTTATATTCTTTCTACTATTTTTTTTTTTTTTTTTTTAAACAATACATTTCTTTATTTCCTTTGTAATCAATTGCTTTATGTTTACTAATATTCAACAATTTAAATCATTTACCTGTTTTAGATAGCGTCGTTGTTTCAATTCCAGAACAATTTTTTGAGCAGCAAGGATGTTCACCTTCTAGGTAAAAACTCTGTCTTATTATTTCATCAAAATTATTAGTAATTGATGCTTCTGTGATTTTTGATTCATCTATCTAAATTACAGACAACTTCTTATATCGTGGTGGGCAGTCAGAATTACAAGATGTCTCTTCGAAACTTGAGACATCTTTGAACAGAATACTTGCTAGGTATCCTACATTTGTCACGCAATTCACATATTTGCAGCCATCAACATTAGAAATGGAAAATATTTCCAAAAGTATCTGCGCGCGTAATTTATATCAAGAAAAACTAATTCCATTATTTGTACAGTTAATAAATTAGTTTAAAGAATAAATTTGTTTCTGCTATTTTGTTCATATATATTTTTATATTATTTGAATCATGTCCTGCAGCAAGTAATACTTGAAATATACTATCGAATGCACAAGTGTTAGTGATAGTATAATTGTCATCATTTATTTTCAAAGATTTTAAAGATAAATTATTACCGTTTTTTAAAATAGGTACTTTTACTGCTTTTTTACATGTCAAAGAGTCTATTAATTTATGTTGACTTTTACGAAGATATAAGGCATTAGTTTTATGTGGTTCTGCTGTTTTTAAACCACGCCAATTCTGCACTTCACGACTTGCCAAAAAGTCCTTTACATTTTCTACATTTTTGCATATCATACATATACGTTGACCATAACCTTCTTCAGCATCGCAAAACGGTAAAGAACATTGTGGCAATGCATGAACATATTTGTGGCATAAACAACAAATATGTGCATTTGTTAGGTGGTCATTATTTTGGCATGCAGGACATGAATTACTTGTATCTGATGAATTAGTATTAATTGTAGGCTCGTTTAAGGGTGTGCAAGTTAATGGTACATGGAATTCATCTTCTGCATTAACAGAACCCATATCGACAATTTTCATAATACCATGTAAATAATTAACATGTTTTTGAATAAATGAATCAATGCGTAATAGTGGACAATTTTTTAACAGTAAAGATTTAATTTTATTGAATTCACTTTCGACGGTTGTACTAGAAGCAGGTATGCGACCGTAACCGAATTTATCTGTGTAAATATTGGTCCAAAGGGGTAATGATCTTATATCGATCATAAGACGATCAACTAATTGTGGAAAATAAAGTGGATTAATTCTATTACCTTCGTCCGAAGTAATTGATGATTTAACGTCATTTAAAATTTGCTTACCCCATATGGTCCACGAGTTTTCAAATGGATTATTATAGCTACCTATTTCAGTCACATTTTCCATTTCAAATATACCACTATTATTGTTACTGTCGGTTTCAAAATTTTCTGTTTGTAACTCATTATTAGTCATTAAATTTATTAATTTATTACGTGCTTGATCACACTGTGTAAGATTACCATTTTTTAAATTTCCATCAGTTTCTGATAATGCTATTACAAAAATGGATTGTATTATTTCTTTTGCATTTGTAATATTTCTACATAGTATTAACTGGCCAATCGCACTAAGATAAAACATTTTTACTCTTTTGTTTAATAATTTAAAAAAATTTGAATATTTTTTTTATATAATGTGCCACATCTATTCTTACGTAACATTTAGGTAAACTAGAATTTTTACATGCATCCGCCTAATCTTTGATATTATGTAAACGCTCGAATAATTGCAATTAATAGTGCTCTTGATGAATCGCATACCACTTCTTTGGGCATTCTGCCAACCAAAAATGAATTGAGTTTGCATTATGACTTTCGCTTACCAATTGACAAATTGAAAATTGTCCACTTTTACAGTTGATGACACAATGATATAGAAAAACATGTTTCGATACTGATCCATCTGCCTTACATAAGCGTTTAATAATATTACCGGTTGCATCGATAGATATACATGCATCGTTTTCAATCGCATTTTTTGTAAATATTTAATTGGTGGTTGCTCCAATAATGAACAAAAACGGGATCTAATCCAATGTTATTGATTATATTCTGCAATGATGATGATTTTAAAATAAGTAATGCTTTAAGAGCATCTCTATCTATATAATCTGTCATTGTTGCTTCCGATTTCGCTGTATGTAATGTGGAGGCTCTGAATCTCCCTCGGTCATGAGCATGTGTGCTCTTTCTGCACGATACACATGAACTGATTTAGTTTGTAGTTCTTTCCCAATAATGGATCTTGTTGGATTTCTTAAATATCGTTTCTTGCAATTTCCTTTTCCTCGTGTATATGTGCAATTTAATTTTACGCAATTATTAGATGGATCAGTATCCTCTATGATACACTTTAATGTACTGCCGCAATTACAAGAGCCTAAAGAGAAACATATTTATAAATAAAAAAGAATGATTATATAAATTATATATAATTGTATACATTATGTAATTACATTAGAATGTATAAAATATATAAAATATACTTTGTGTATAAATAAAATATAACATAGGGTAACTCTGGTATATACGCCACAGCTAAAGGAAACTTAATTTATCGAGTACTATTTACCATGTTTAAGGCAAATGAATTATACCAATAAAAACTTTATACTGCCTACTACTATAAAAAAAAATAGAAATATGAAATATTTATTCTTTGTATTTAATAAAAAAAACTTTTAGAAACTCTTGCATTTTTGCCATGTATCCCAGAGGGATAGGTTATATGATATTCATGGGTGAAATATACGCCTTATAAAAAATTACAAATAATGTTTATAAATAAGGCAATACAATGTCATAATAAGTTATGAAATGTGTTTAAGAAGTTCATTAAGATGTAAGAATGATAAACAAATTATAAAACTAAAAATTTTTAAAAAGAAAATAGAAGAGCAATAGATGCATTACAGATTATTGGTATACGATCCAAAAAAGAAGGAAAAAGAAAACATAGGAAATTTCGAGTTTTACAAAGTGTCTAAAAAAATTTTGAATTTTTATATACTAGCGTCTATTAATGAAGAGAAGTCACTACACTCGGATACGAGTAATAGGACTGAGGTTTATTAATAATAAATTTAATAAAATAAATTTAACGAAAATAAATTATACCAATAATCAACTTACCATTAATAATACCAGAGGTAGCATCTGCAGAAATATAATGGTTTTTAAATTAAAATCCACATTTCATGCGTGTAGCTTCCCAAAACTTGTCTGTTATTACTTCTTGCCACTTGCCAGGTCGTAAAACTTTACGCAAACGATAATATGGTTTTTTTTTGTTTTTAATTTGACGTTTGTATATTTTTTCCGTTAAAAGATTTCTAAATTCTTCTCTTAATAAGGAAATGATATAAAAATTTTCCATGGTGCTATCATCCGATGAAACATTTACAGAACTTTCATTCCAGTTCAAGTCACTTAATGTACTACAGAAACATCTTTATCATTGCACACTTTATCAAAAATAATATCTTTTACATTATACCGATTGCACATTGTAAATAGATATAAATTATTAGAAGTCACTTCATTTTTTAAGTCTTTCGCTATAGCACTCCACACATCATGCGTTTTCGAAACAATATTAGTATTGTCTTTTATAATATCTTTGTATTTTATTATTGCTTCTTTCATTATCTCGGGTTTAACTTTCCCTGGTCTGCCACGCACTGGAGGCATGATGAAAAATTAGCCTTTGCTCTGACGAGTTGTTAGAGACTGAAGAACTAACAATGTCGACCTGATTCCATGTAAGCTGTCGGATATACTGATCGTCGTTTATTAATAACATTGTTGCCGCTGACCAAGTAGAAATACGCTCGAAATAAATGACAAGCAGCAGAGTCGCGATTCTTCGGTTCTATGTTGAAAACAGTTAAGCAGTGGGATCGATAATATGAAATGAAACATTTCGGTTTAGAATAGTACAACTGCTGAGATTATTATACCATAATTTTAATGATATTGCAATTGTAATGTATGTTTCATAATGTATTATTTTTTAATGTAATCAATATATCAGTCATAGTTATACAAATATATATTTACTTTCACAAACTATTTTTACCTTTATTTAGAGACATCATAAACGCGCACTACGTGTGCGTTATTTAGCTTTAATATTATACTCTCTCTCTGTATCACTATTAGTATTACATTACATTATTAACCCCTTCATATACACACAACTGTCAAAATATGAGATGACAGCCATTCACAAAGTAAGCGCAACAAGAGAACCAATCGACAACGTGGAAAAGAGGCAAGAATACTTCGATTCGAATATCAATTTAACATGGCTTTTTTTAGAAATGTGGAAACATAATAATGTAAGAAATAAAATCTTACATATATGAGATAAAAAATAAAAATATTGTATTTTCTATGCTCTAAAATATTTTTTTATCAACAATTTACGCAAATGTGGCGCCAATGTTCTTGCACATATTTTTCAAATTTTGAAACTGTATATTTTCGTGGTACAAATTATCCTGAATCGAGTGTATAAGTAGTGATTGATTCTGCTCGTGGAAAAGAGTACTTTACTCTTGCGACTAATAGGGTTCGAGGGTAGTTCTCGATCGAACGGCGGGGGTACAAAATCTGAAACTGTAATTTTCGTAGTACAAATTATTCCAAATCATGTGTATAAGTAGCGATTGTTTCTGCTGATAAGAAAGAGCTTAACAGGGCTGAGTTCAATTAGGGGTTGTTCAAAGCAGAAGGGATAAATATAGGAAGTTTTTTTGAGTAGTACAAATTCAGTCCTTTGCATTTCTGTCTTTAAATTTTATTTTTCTTTTTTTTTCTTGTGGTCCTGCTAGCTTAATATGAAGGTAGCAGCGCCGCGGTTTTTTTCGAAATGGCACGTGGTACAAAATTATTATTAGTGGTACAAAATAGTACAAAATGAGTACTAAATCATCCACTAGATCGCATTCGATTTTGTTGATTTGGTCCTGCCAACTTATGAGAGCTGATTGAAATATCTAATTCTGCTATTTAACACTTTAAGAGAAAACTATTTTTCTGTTATTAAAGAATTTATAATTTTGGTCAAGTCATACCTGCATACTCCTTCATACAAATCATGCATTACATCAAATGCGGCATTTGTTATACAGTTAAAATTAGATAATTCATTGAAAATACATTTTTCTTTGACACCATGACTAAAGTCTTTACAATCTTCTTCGTAGTTCGCGATATTGTTCTTAATAATTCTATATCTTCTTCAGACTGAGATTTCATTTCTAATTTTGAAGCTCAACATGCACGACAACAGAAATTAGCAGAGAATGATTTATTATAACCAAGTAAATCGTTTAATCCTAAATTATCTCCTAATAGTGCAAACAAGGAAAAGAACATTTGATATTCTTTATTCCAAGCATATAGTGATACCACAGTTTTCTAAATTAATCAATTTGTCAATAATTGGTTAGAAAGAGACTTTATTGCCAAACGTTTCACGATTCCCGCTATATATATAAAAGTTTACCAAGAAAAATATTCTTTAAAGATGAGGCGTGAGCTTTTGGTATACCTGCAATTGTGTAATACAGACCTCTCAATTTATGTACAGATGCTCTTGACCCCAAAGGATTTCCCGTTTCAAAATCGTCGTAATATAACAACAAAGGCAGTAATATTTTACCATCAAATTTTATAACTAAAGTTTTTCACACATTTCTGCAAAAAATACTTGATATACTATTTTCTTTTGCACTCTTCCACAATATAACCTTTGATTGACATAAATACTCCAGGTAATTCTAAATATTGTTTTAATGACTCCCGTAACAGAATAAATTGGCCTTCACATTTTTTTGATGTTAATATTGCTCTTATCTCTGTTATTATCAAGCATTTCTTCTATAAGAAATTTCTGTGGTTGTACGAGCCACTTAGATTCTTTTAAAAACTGTAAACGTCTATACCCAGGTAGCAAGCACTCGTCATTTTGACGTCAATTGACGTCAAAAGCCCGTCATTTTGACGTCAATTGACGTCAAAATGACGAGTGTTTGCTACCTGGGTATTCTGTCGAATATTTCTCAAAGGGTCTTATATTGTCAAAAATGTTATCAAGCACTTCAGAAACATTATCATTGGAAAAAGATGTTTCAGACTGTAATCTACATTTTATGTATGACAGTAAATCTTGTACAAGTTCTGAGCAATCATCAACTAAAAGTTGAACAATATTCCTAGCAATCGAGCTATTACTGTATAACTTAGCAATAAATTCTAATATTGCATCATCAATTGTTTGTTGTACATTAATAACATTTCTATCATCATTATCGTTAGTCTTAACATTAGATTAGCTATTAACTTCAATAGTCGGTATGTTGGTATTACTTGAAGATGATGCTTTATCAGTAATATGAACGTTTGTAAATCGTTCATTTAATTTACGTGATGCATCACTGTTGTTAAAAAGTAAAAAGGTCCTTATGTGAAGCATTAAAAAGTTTCTTTACAGACTGAATATTAACATATTTTCTAAAACACTCGGAAAAACCACATTGAAAACTTTGTTCATAAGGATGAGTTGCCTTCATATGTCTTATTACATTTTCAATACTTTTAAATTCTCGCTGACAGACAGTACAAATCATTTTTAAAGGAAAAAATTATATTCTTGATCAAATTAATAAACAAAAAAGTCTAATATCTATAATTATAATACTTATTTTTAAAGAAAATAATGTTTATGTTCTTGATAAAATTATCAATAAACAAATAAAAGTCTGATACTTTATAAACATTGAGAATATCAAAACAAGTTCAATATAATGTATTAGGAATTGCACACTCAAAAGCTATTTAGAAATTTTTTTAATTACGTCACAAATCATGGGAATTTTGTTGTCTCCTTGTAAATCTATATCAAAAACAGTTCTTTGTAATGAATACCATATGTGTTCTGATACAGATGGATACTTCAAGTCCAGGACCATAAAACTCATAAAACATATTTCTAAAGCTTTAAACAGTGTTTTCAGCTTATACGAGACGTTAGCAATTCTTCCAAAAATTGTTTGAATTTCTGTTAAAGAAGGTCCTACCACGAAAATAAAAGGCTGCAAGGTTAATCCAAATTTTTGAAGCTTTTTCCTTTTATTTTCTATCTCCTCTTCCACATCACCAGGAATCTAAAATAATGCAATACTAATTGTAAGGTCTTATTTCTAAGAGAGAGAAAGAGAATGAGAAAAAAATTTCAATTTATTTATATTTTAAAATACCTTAACATGAAGTACTAGACTTTTTTGCAATTCAACCTGGGTTGGTTTAAAGAAATTCTTGCCAACTTTGACTTTCGAGGATTTATTTGGTAAAAACGAAAATAATAAATAAATTGTAATTAAAATTTTCGAATCTAAAACAAAAAAATTATTTGTTAACAATTACACAAATTAGTCATTACACAAATTATTCCATTCTTCATATATTACCATTTGGAATATCGCCACTTAACATATCCAGCAATAGTTTGTTGGAACAATCCAATTCCTTGCCTCTCAAACGCAACACATCATCAAATAAAGAATCGAACTTTTCTTGAACGTTTTTATACTTTTCTTTGTATAACCGTAAGTAATCCTTTTCAATCTGTAATAAAACGTTGCATTCAAATTTGTAAGATTTTTATTTTACAAGTAATGTTATGCGGCATTACAAGGCAACAGCTCAACAGTAAAAATTTGTTAAATAAATTATAGTAAATAACACGCCAGACTGCAAGTTATTTACCAATACATAGCCCATTGAAGATGTTAATATGTTCCAATCATCAAAAATTGAGCATAGATGTGTAAGATGGATAAGTTAAGTTGTACGATCATGTATTAATTTTTTTCTTTGTAAAAATGGTTTTTCCCAATGAAGCAAAACTTCTTCCCAAGGTTCAAAATTATTCTTAAGCCAATTGTGACTTCGCTCTGCCTCCTCGCGACTATCAGTATTTTCTACAAAAAAAAAAAAATAGTAATTAATAAAATAAATTGTAAAAATATGTTATATACACCAACTTTTGTTAAAACTATCTTCATCTGTAGAACTATTTGCCGAGACAGATTTGCTCAATGGAATCAATTTATATTTCCTTAAAAACGCTAACATGTTTCTATTTTTATCAACTAATTTTCCCTTAGCAATAGCGGATTTTTGATCTTTTGATTGTTTTTCTTTTATGGGTGGACAATAATATACTTCCTTACATTCAGCAGGAAAGAGAGTAATAATATGATCCGCAATCTTGTTTAATTTTTCGTTATTTAATTGAACGCTGAAAGAGTAAGTACAGTGGCATAAGAAAACTAACATTATTATTCTCAGCCAATATGTTTATATACGAAGTGTTTAGATTTAGATGATCGACCGCTCGAGTTCAAGTAGAATGTATTAAACTGAAGGAAAAAGTTATGTGTCATTTTGTATAAAAACACGTTTGTAGTTATTAAACAAAGAATGCTTACTTAATGTTATCATTAAAAAAGTGGCAGATAATAATGTTCGCCAGATACTGTTGGCATCTCAGCGATAATCCACTCCTTGCATCGTATGAAGCTATGATCGCTTGTCCGGTTACTGTTTTTTGAAGCAATGCCTTTAAATCAAAATTTTCTAACTGTAAAAGGAAGAATTTTTTTAATGCAAAATATGAAGATAGGTTATAGCATTTAATTATAAAAAATTATGGATTAAAAGAAATATTTAACAAAAATATTTTACAAAGCACCTTATAAGAAGTGTGCTTCTTGTGCACTTTAAATAAACAATATATTTAGCATTGTGATAGACTTTCCAGAAAGTAGAATAAGAAAGAGTAAAAAATAAAAACATTTTTAAATTACAATTCACCGTTGCACTCTTTTAAAAGATATTTTATATTGAAATGTGACAAATTATGTGACACAATATGACATAGCAATACTTATGCAAATGTAACAAAACATAAGAAAAATAAATTATATTTTTTCTTATTTGTAATATTGCACATATACTTTAAACAGTTCTGGAGAATTGTACGTACCATTATATTGTCCACTGTTTCATCAATCCTCTGTATCTCCTTTTACTATCTCGTTATCATGACTATAAGTGTTTAATATTACAATATTTTGTGTATCATTAACAGAAGACTCTTCTACAAAAGATGATTGTGTAGCATTTTCCATAGGTGCTTCTATATCATTATTTGACGTTATATTATCAAGAGATACGTCAAATATCTCTTGTAGCATAAGAGCAAGTGTCAAAGTTGGAGTCACAAAAGGCGTAGAAGTAGGAGCTGGAGAAAGCTTATTGTCAGAAGGGGGATTGATTTCTTTGCATAAATTATTACTGTGGAAATAATTTTGTAGTGCAATTCTTGCACCTACCGATAGTATAACTTCAGCTAGTTCTAGACACTGATTAATAGTCATGTATTTCAGAGTATCATAGTTGACATCATTATCTAAAGATTGGAATTAATTTGATGATAATGTGGAGTTTAATGTAAACATTATATTATTCTAGGTTTAACAACATATGCACAAAATTATAGAAAATTATAGGAGAAAAATTCAAGTATTTGTAGAAAACGTTACAACACAAAAATGTTATAAGTACAAAAAGAAATTTTATTACCTATTTTCTAGTGCAATTTATAACTTTATGTAATTTATAACTTTTTCAAAAAAATTACTTTACTGTTTTAAAAAATACCGCTGCATAAAATCATCTTCAAGACATTTCGCGCATATGTTGTTAAACCTAGAACGCCTCTAAGGCCGTATCCTCTCTAGTCAAAGGTGGCAATGATATCGCTAGGAGTCTCGTGAGTCGAAAGGCTCAAAACAATGTGACATACTACTAGGCGGCCGGTCCACACTCACGTGTCGGGCCGGTCATCGCACGAGCCCGGTTTGCCGTACGGCGCCTCTGACCGTCGTCGGGATCTCACCGCTTACGACGGCACGGCGTCTAACGGTCAAACATGAGTTTCGCGAGTTCGATGTCGAGACTCGGAATCGTCTATCTTCATTATTTTTACATAAAAAAAATTCCTGTGTGTAGTTTAATTATTAAATAAAAACATGCACTAATTTTCAAAACAATCAATTTATTATTCTCTTAAAAAAAATTGCAAAATTTAAGTCATTTACTTGACCCTCTCCTCTTAATTTTGCTCTATATTTTTATGTTTCTTCCGGATGTACTGTTATTGTACATATTTGTGTTTACCTTCTTATATATTAAAATTAACGGAGAGTTCTGCGTTTCATGGAATTATTTTTCTAAAAGATGCACAGAAAAGACTTCTAGATACAATGCTATTACTCTTCATTTATCATAAAATAGGATCGAAATAGGGCCAAGCATATTTAATATTAGATTCTTTTATTAGAATAAAAGAAGAATATTTTAATCTTAAATAGAGGAATTCTTAAATCTAGAATAAAATAATCTTGATGCTATCCCTCTAATTTTCTCAGAAAGATTTAGATAGCAATTTGTAACAATCTTATAATATTCTTGATTCAACTATAGATGGATCTGAAGGAAATCTTATTCTATGCTCTTGCAGAAAAAATTTGTACACTGACATAAAAAATGTTCTGGATTTTAGTAAATATTAGTTTGCATACTACTGTAAATTTATTTATTAAAATGAAGAAAATTTTCTTTTATATTAGTATATTTTTTTCTCAGTAAATACACATATACTAATAAAAAGGGAAATTTTCTTCATTTTAATAAATGGAGTCACAGTTGTATGCAAACTAAAATATTTACTAAAATCCAGAACATTTTTTTCTCAGTGTAGATTGTCAGGAATTTTTCCAAAATCTTTTTTGCGATAGAATAAAGTAAGTTTTTTGCGAAACACAGATGTTATGAGCGAAAACACATATATTAATTGGTAAACTTTTATTCATAATAAATCAGATCTATTACAGGTAATAATTAGATCCATCACAGGCATGAACACGTTACTTGCGTATGGCTGAGAGAACGATACGTCTGTCGTAGCATAGATATTAATTAAGGCAAAGATAAACATAAGACGAAAAAGATTGTTGTACAATAGCCTTTCATGACTTACGTTTTACTCCTTACTTTATATCCACGACTACGACGTTGATGTAAACACTTACGCTTCGTTCTCAGTTAATAGCGTATCACGTTATTGGAGTTGACGAAAGACAGTAGCACACATTGGTTTTGCGCTAAATACTGTAGCGCTGACACGGCTCACATCGCGTGAAGATTTAGTCTAAACGCAAGAATATATAAGCTTAAATTTATATATATTACTCTTGTCTCAAGATATTAAGCACCCAAAAAAAATAATCTTAGTTTTAGCGGAATCCTCTAAATCTTAGAGGATTTTATTCTTATATATGGCCTCAAGAGGAATTCTCTAAAATCAAAAGGAAAATATTCTAAGCACAATATTTTTACAATTAGAGGAATTTCGTCTTGCATCTACAATCTTACTCTTCTTAATATCATTTTCCTCTTGTATACAGATTATATTCCGTTTCAAGTAAACATATTCCTCTTAATACAAAAGGAAAACCGTTAGAATAATATGTAATAGATTTTTGATGAATAGTCCACTTTATTGACAGAGGAATAGTCTTTCTGTAAAAGTTTTTGCTTAGAATATGGGATTACAGGAAATTTCACTTTGTAAATAGAATACTTTTTTTTGAGTGAGGGGGCACATACCTTTCTCAGACCAAAACAAATAGCATATTTCATGATTTTTTTCCGGCGAAAGTATAAAAGATACGAAGATCGGGTTTTTCGCAAATGAAAGTACGTATTTTAGAGTGCATTTTCTGATTTTTGTTTTTTATTGCGATGGAAAGTACTTCCCCTACAGCCCCTCGCCCTAGGCCCTGCATGTTTTTGCGGTACCGGCGGAATCTCCGAGCTGTTTCATCTGAAGACAAAAAATCAAAAAAGGTTTTAAAATTTATGATATTTTCTAGTCCTTATCGAATGCTTTTTGCAATTTTTTAATTATTTTTATTTGTTTTTTTAAGAAACAAAATGAAAATTTTGGCTAAAAATCGATGTCTCAAGTTTAGAAGTCCGCCATTTTGTTAAAAATTAAAATTTCGGAAATCCCATTCGATAGGGACTAGAAAATATTATAAACTTTAAGACCTTTTTTTATTTTTTGTCTTCAGATGAACCAGCTCGGAGATTCCGCCAGTACCGCAAAAACCCTACATGACAAGCAGGGCCTACGGCGAGGGGCTGTAGGGAAAGGGATTTCCATCACTAATAAAAAACAAAAATCAGGAAATACACTTTAAAATATGTACTTTTATTTGCGAAAAACCCGATCCTCGTATCTCTTATATTTTTGCCGGAAAAAAATCGTGAAATATGCTATTTCTTTGGTCCGAGAAAGGTATGTGCCCCCTTAAGTCAATCTTATTTTATTCGAGGAGAATAAGAATTATTAATTTTTTAATTTTAATATTGTTTTATTTTTATACTGCTTCAAGTTGTGATGAGATTAAACACCAAGAATATTTTTTGTCTTGTTATTAGAAATCCTTTCTGCTACCAAAATGGTGAGGATGTGTTGTGTCTGCAAATTGGAGCAGGGGCAGGAAGACCAAATATCCTTCCACGGGTGACTATATATGAAAATTTTTATTTTTTACAAAAGTTTATAGGTTGAACTATAATAATTATTTCATAACTATTTTTGACTATCTTTTTTAAATTTTATTCATTATTTTTCAGATTGCCGAAAAATGAAGACCTAAAAAAAAAATGGTTTACATTCATCGGCTATAAAACCAGCCCGAATGTCTCAGTATGCAGTAAACATTTTGATGAAAAAGAAGTTTATTATAAACGACTAAAACGACTTAAAAATGAAGTCAGGAGATATTTAAGAAAGGGAGCGTGTCCATCACTCCTGCCAAATCCAGTCCAGTCCATCAATACTGAGTAGGTATATTTCATATGAAAGCGACAGAAGAAGCATCCGCACTTGATTCATATCGTTATACAATATAATGATATCTATACTATTATATAAAGAGACAGAGTTTGTCGGTTTGATTGTTTGTCCTCGATGATCTCGGAAACCATTCGGCCGAATTTTAATGAATTATATATGAAATAGGGGTAGAATTTTCCGGGGAATGTCATGATGTGTATAGTTTTTCGTTATCGATTTTCTGGAAACCGATTTTTTTAATTTTTTGAATTATTTGATCGAATATTAATGATATTTGACTGAATATTTAATGAATTATATATGAAATAGGGGTAGAATTTTCCGGGGAATGTCATGATGTGTATAGTTTTTCGTTATTGATTTTCTGGAAACTGATTTTTTAAATTTTTTGAATTATTTGATCGAATATTAATGATATTTGACCGAATATTAATGAAATAGGGGTAGAATTTCCCGGGGAATGTCATGATGTGTAATAAGCTTCGTTCAAAATTTCATCTAAATTAATTTTTAGTTTTTAGCCGGTGCAAGCCCGGCATAACCCTAGGGATCGGCCCTAGGGTATGCATTAGGCATTTTCCTCCTCCAACGAAAAAAAAAAAAAAAAAAAAGACGCAAAGCGCGGGCAGAAATCTCTACTATTATATAAAGGGGAAAAGTTTGTACCGTTATTCGGGGTAATCTTAGAAACTATTGGACCGAATTTTTACCTATTTTTACCCTATTTCATATATAATTGATTAAGATTCGGTCGAATAGTTCAAGAGTGTATAAACATTTACTAACAACTGACTTGACATATACTGATTGAAATCATTAACTTATCTATATAGAATGTGAGAAGCCGATTAACTTGAAACTTGATGATATTTATGAGTATATGTTTGGCTCGAATTTCTGAGCGGAACATATACTCATAAATGTCACCAAGTTTCAAGGACCCTAAATATAGAGGTCGATGTTGAATTTTAATAATGCGAAAATATATGACGAATGCGCCGCGTAGTGTCTGTATCATTTATTTGTGTTATGTTATGAAGTTGCTGCTTTCACATATTATATGTCAAAACTGATAAATTAGTCACTTCAATTCATGACTGTCGCGAACAACCACCTTTGACGTTATTAAATTTTACAGTCAACACTACTTTTGTATACCGATTTCTAAGAAATCAATGTGCAAATTTCTATATGCACATTTAACCCTTTAAGGGTCTGTGTTTGTTAAAGCGGAGAATAGAAAGCACTACATTCTAATCTCGGGCGAAGCCGAGACGGGGCATGCTAGTTTAATTATATAGTTAACCCTTTCGGTATAGAGCTACCGGGACGCGAACGGCTCTCCAGTGACCGAAGCGTCAATCCGCCGATATACGCGATTTGGCCGAGAGAGCTAAGCACTCGACGTTCAACGCCTTCAATTATTATATGTAATAAAACTCAATAATAAAAACAATTTAAAAAATTTGTCAACAAAAACATTTCAAGTTAACATTTCAAGTTGCTCAATCGCAGCGAGCAGTATAATGAACAGTGACTACCTCAGAAAGGATTTCTAATAATGAGACAAAAAATATTCTTGACATATTTAATCTCATCACAACCTGAAGCAGTATAAAAATAAAACAATATTAAGATTAAATTAATAATTCCTATTCTCCTCTGTCGAATAAAATAAGATTGACTTAATATCTTGAGACAAGAGTAATATATATAAATTTAAGCTTATATATTCTTGTGTGTAGACTAAACTCAAAATCTCGGGTACTCGCAACTCGTACGTTCGCGTAAAGAGTCACGGTGCGTCTCGCTCCGCGCGTACTTGGCGCGAGACATTACCGTGTCTCTTGATCTTCACGCGATGTTAGCCGCGGTGTTAGTGCCACAATATTTAGCGCGAAATCGATGTGTGCTACCGTCTTTCGTCAACGCCAATAACGTGATACGCTATTGACTGAGAACTAAGCGTAAGTGTTGACATCAACGTCGTCGTGGATATAAAGTAAGGCAGAGTAAAACGTAAGTCATGAAAGGCTATTGTACAATAACCTTTTTCGTCTTACGTTTTTCTTTGCCTTAATTAATATCTATGCTACAACAGACATCTCGTTCTTTCAGCCATACCCGAGAAACGTGTTCGTGCCTGTGGTGGATCTGATTTATTATGAATAAAAGTTTATACCAAATAATATAGATATGTGTTTTCGTTCATAATATTTGTGTTTCAAAAACCTTTATTTTATTTTATCGAAAAAAGGATCTTGGAAGAATAACATAAGATTTCTGACAATCTACACTAAGAAAAAAATGTCCTGGATTTTAGTAAATATTCTAGTTTGCATACAACTGTGACTCCATTTATTAAAATGAAGAAAATTTCCCTTTTTATTAGTATATGTGTATTTACTGAGAAAAAAAAATACTAATAAAAAAATTTTTTTTCTTCATTTTAATAAATAAATTCACAGTAGTATACAAACTAATATTTACTAAAATCCAGAACATTTTTTTCTCAGTGTACAAGTTTTTTTCCGCAAGAGTATAGAATAAGATTTCCTTCAGATCCGTCTATAGTTGAATCAAGAATATTATATGATTGTTACAAATTGATATCTAAATCTTTCTGAGAAAATTAGAGGGATAGCATCAAGATTATTTTATTCTAGATTTAAGAATTCCTCTATTTAAGATTAAAATATTCTTCTTTCAATACTAAATATGATTGGCCCTATTTCGATCCTATTTTATGATAGATTTAAGAGTAATAGCATTGTATCTAGAAGTCTTTTCTGTGGGTATATAGTCACTCTCCGTACCGAAAGGGTTAAATATTGACTTTACTACACTTAACACTGTTACATTTTTAATAATTATTCTTTTATTTCTATTTTCAATTACACCACATGTCAATGCAGACCAAACACTTCAACGAGTATGGACTTTAAAGAGGATAAAAAAGAGGATAAAAAGGAATCATTGTCCTTTCCGAAACAAACCTCAGAACCTGAGAACCTGAGAACCGGGACGGACCAAAACGCAGACCAAGCAAGCGCACATGATGAGTATGTCACGTTCTGTCTGTTGTTCGTCCGTTTTTTGGTCAATGCATTTAAGCACTTTACCAGGAATTTGGACAAGTCGTGTGAAGGCTATTATTATTATTATTATTCGGGACCGAAAAGGTATCTGAGTTTATAAATTTTATACCGAGGATCACTTTCATTTATTTGATTGTAGTGGGGATAATCGATGTCAAAGTCGACAGGAATAGGATTAAATGGAGGTGCGTTTTCTAGTTGTTGCAATTGTTGGAGGAAGGGGAAAGGATCTTGATTAGAAATGACTGCTTGTTTAATCTGGAATCTGATTCGTTTGATTTGAACGCGTCTACCTCCTTTCTTCGTCATTCAGCCGCGTTCACGAAAATGAATTTTAAGCTCGCCACACTCTTCGGCAGCGCTCTAAAACCAATCCGCCACACACTCTGCTCGCCACACTCTTCGTCAGCGGCCCAGCACAGATCGCTACACTTTTGTCAGCGAAAACTGCGAGTCGGAATACCAGAAGTGATTGATTAAGAATGCGAGATGAGATTCCAGATTTTCAAACTTGTTCCTTTTCAAACTAATCTTACCTTTATTCTAAAAATCTCAGTACAACTTGTGCGTGAAGCGCGGTCTTATAAGGTATGAGAGTGCAGGGACTAAGTCCCAGAATTGAGCGCGAATGCTCGAACTTAGCGTATAGTGGAACGTAGGAAATCGAATAAGAGAGTTAGGAGAGAGTTTGAGAACTATGTCTAGTCAAGACCGAAGTTAAAACTTATCTGCTTTCCGCGGCGTTTTTCCGCGCTATTTATACCCGAAAAAGGCCGGAATCTCCCGCGCGAGATTCCTGCCTTTTCCTACACGTCTTAAGGGGGGAGGTATTCTAGAAGCTTCTAGAACATTCTAGAAGCGTAGTTTTGGGCCCCCAGCCCTTCAACGGACTCCGATAAGATAACCTAAACATTTACATTGACCCGACCGTTCCCTCAGAATTCCGAGCTAATGTGCGTCGTCTAAGCGTTCAAAATTTTCAACGTGAATTTTCAACCTTTCTTCTTTATTCACGTGAAAACAAGATCTTGAATTTGAGTTCAAGTTTTCAGAGTTCGGAATTAGATTTGTATCAGAGTTCGAACTTGAGTTGAAATCAGAGTTTGAGTTAGAATTTGAGTCTGACAATGAGTTTGAATTAGAATTATGAATGGAACTACCTAAGCAGTCCGAGTTTGAATTTGAATTGGGATTATGAATGGAACTACCTAAGCAGTCCGAGTTTGTATTGGAATTAGAAATTTGCTTTTTAATTGTTTCAAACTCATATATTTTGATTGTGAGCACATATATCCTTTCTTCTTTATCATTCGTATTTATTACTTGCAGATATGCCCTGTCGCCTTTTACCGTAACTAAAAGCATATCCTAAGTAAATGCCCTTTGTCACGTAAATGCCCTTTGTTTATTTTATTTTTAATCATGCCATACGTGAATTTACAGAAATGCTGTTACAATGGTGTCAAATTGCGACCAAAATTGGACGATAGGGGCGTACGAGGAGGTATAGGCATCGCCTATACCTCCGAGACAAGAAGACGTCACTGGTAAGTAATTATTTGATCTGATTTTTGCATTATGAGATTTATTTTAAACATTAGTTTTTCTTTCCAATAATAACATTAAATTTGAGACATAATCTCAATATATAAAATCTGTAATCTCTTTCAGAAATGAACAAACGCACTAGTCCGTTCTCTGGAAGCACTGCGCCCGGCGCTAAACGGAAGGCATCCGCGTCGTCGGCGCCAACGTCGTCGATGGACAAATGCAATTTGGACACCAAATGGTAAAAAGAAAAATAATCGCGTGTATGTTATTCGTTCCGAACGCAATGACGCGTTCAGTTAACGCTCTCGAAGCCGATCTCGGAGATCCGTTGTACATCGATCGAAACTGCGGAAACAGATACGTATACTTAATAATGCCGATTGTGCGTGCGTAATTGCGGGGGACCATTACCCTGTTATATCGGTCATTCGGACGTAACACACACGCGGATTTACCGAAAAACCAAGAAGGCTATCTGGCTATTCAGCTTTGTGAGAAATTCGACGGATGCAGTACAAATAGCCATATAATTTGCATGTTGATGATTTAAAATTACTTAAGTATCAGGAGAAAGTTATTTTTGTGACCGAGAACTGGCTGTATTATTTTTTTTCCTCATTTTTTTTCGCTGTTCGCGGCGCGGAAGATGCCTTAGGATTAGTCGTTATTATTTTCGCAGTCTTTGTTCGTTATCCAAGATGGACATTCGCGTCGTTATTGTTTCGTCCTTGTTAATAAGTTCTTCTACGTGAATCTTAGCAACGTAATCAATTCTGCGATCCAATTAAGTCTTATAAAGCAAAGCGCGTCAGTTGCGCGGCGAAAAAGAATCATGTAAAATTGTGTTTAAAACTTTCACGAAACGTCGACGCGCGCGTCCTATTCGTTACATCGCATGGTGATTCGCTTGATGACCGGGTGATCGGTACGTGTGAGTGAATGTGCGTGTGCGTGTGCGCACGGGCATAAGTGTTTCGAGTAAAATCTAAAAAAAAATCAAAGAGGAGTTTATATCAGGTACTAGAAATTTAAAATGAAATGTGATGGGCGAGGGATGTCCCGTGTGTTCAGCGGCCTTTCGTCCTAGCAAAAAATTCACATATATTTAATTCAGACTAAGCTCGAATGCAACCGTGGGTCCGCCGAAATTGTATTCTTAATTGAAACCGTCGGAGTAAGCTATCGATGCTAATCAGAGATTCAATGTCGCGCGACGACCAAATGCGGTTTGCGGTAGGACTTTGCATGAGGTTGCGATCTCGAGTTTTACAAAGTAAGTATAAGTTGCAAAGTATTTATTAATTATTTCGCGAAAGACACTGGACGCACGTCAAACAATGGACCGCAAGAACTTTTCGTGTAAAGCATGTGTTGAAGGCAGAACGGCGTAAAACGAATTCTATAACGCAAATATTCCATGTGTCTCTCTCCGCGCAACCGATACCTTTCGAGGAGTAAATTAAATCGGGTAGCGATACTAAATTACAATTTACGTCGACGATCATCGTGTTAATTATAGGAAGTCTTCGTTATTAAATTAACTCTAAACTTGGCAGAGTAAAAAAAAAACGAATTTGAAATTGTATTATAGCGAAAGATATAAAAACTATATATATGTGTAAAAGCTATATATAAAAAAGTTCATAAGTTGATATTCAGATATACAAAACTGTTATCTCTCTTTAATGCAATTCTTTTTCTTTTTCCTAAGATTTATTTCTGACATAAGAATACGAATGTGATGATTTGGACGACGTATGACGACGAAGTATGATTTATATAGAGTCTATGCATTTAAAAACGATATATTGCCAAGTTTAGATTCTTCCGATTATCCTCGCACGCAGAGAGCTCCATTGGCCGCAGTCGATTTTGCAAAACGATTGTTTTATAGACGTAAGATATATCTCGTTCTCGGTAATAATTTATTCGAATTTTTAAGCGTTATTTTTGTTAATTTTTTTGGGACAAAGGAATGAAAGCGTTAGGTAAATTAGTTCTTGAGTCACGCGCATTATTACTCAGATGTTAATGTAGCATGTTATATCGAACTAGAATCGAAGAAGAAAGTACGATTATTTTGCAGAGAAAAGAAAATCGATTCTCTCGTGAAATCTTTGAATCGCGATCGTCAATCTCGATATTCCTAGAAAAGAGTAGAGATTAAAAGAGGACCGAATCGCGCGGTCGACCTGATCGAACATATGCCTAACGAAAGATTTTACTGCGAAGAATTCTTGACTAAGTCTTTTGCGAAATCTTTTTAAGCGTAAATTATTTATGCGCTCGCGAGATAGATCGGAACATTAAGAGGAATAAGTTAATGAGAATTAAGAATATTTCGCAAATACGTGTGATATAATCTTGGACTATCTGGCTCTATTGTCAGTTTTCTTTTTTTTTTCGCTCAATGGTGATAAAGATGATCTAAAATAGAAAGCTCCCAAGATTTTCCAGAACGATCCGATCGTCACGAGAGCTGTAGGATTAACAATTGCAGAACAAATAGATGAAGATGATATGCCGCGAAACTAGTTAGCTGTACAAAATAATCTATAGATTTTGACCATTTTACCGTTTAAAAGGGTAATTTGTGAACTTAAATTTCAATATTTATAGATGTCTCGTTAGCAATTAACTTACTTTAGCAGAAAAATTCTAAAATTTTTAGTAACAAGATTCTAAAACAACACTTCGTTAGAAATTGTGAAATGTTGTATTTTGCTACGATCAGTAAACTCGATATTATATTTGTGACGGCATAATTTTTAAAGAATTTCATTCATATTAAATGTCATTAATAACGACAATTGGTACGATCGTAAATTTCAGAGAAGTTTAAAAGACGCTTAGAAAAACTTTAAAGATAAATTTTGTCCATTCGAAAAAATTAAGACCTTGTTGAATAATTTTTACAGTTCTTTAAATTTTTATGTTGTCTAAATGCTGCATATCACCTTTATCCAATTGCGCCTGCAGTTATGCCGCGTTAGGGGCTGCGTTTCCTTATAAGGGGCAAAAGATAATGGTTTTTGTGGCAGCGATGATCGTTATCCATAAAAAAAGAGTTTTGATCGGTAAAGGGTTTTTCAAAACAATATTTGCCAAGGAAAATAAATGTAAGCGTGAAGTGTGCGCGACTGAGCGAATATCATGTGTAATATATCCATTGTCGCTGCGGATAAAATGTACACGTACGCATTATCGTGAATCAACGAAGCAGCGCAAGCGTCCTCGAGTCTAAAAAATCATTCGTTCGAAGGTCGTGGTCATTTCGTTCCTTAAGGAACACACACACACACACACACACACACACACGTGTACACACGCGATGCTTAATTTTTAAAATAAAGATTATTAAATAAAACCCATTTTGTTTTTATACATATAGATAACCAACCTATCCCATTTATATCCATTTTACACCTCCTGGATGTATATTAGACATTTGGTGGATATCCATGCAGATATATCCACTAATTTATGGAAGAAAAAAAAGACAAGAAAAATGAATAAGGATGTTTTAAAAAGTAACAGCAAATTGAGATTTCATATTTCACGAAACAAATACCCCAGGCATTTCAAACTCCCGCACAGGGTAAGTACATTTTTAGAGAACGTATCTTGTACTATTGTCATGGAGATTCTCAAGTATCGCAAGTTGTGTGCACGGTGGGTGCCTAGAATGCTAGGTGCCTATACCCACACAGCACACTTTATCTGAGGGACGTCCTACAGACATCATTTTGGGATATCGCAATAACCGCAGGACATCCCAAAATGATCTCAGATATCCGGTGGATATCCATTGGATGCACAAGTGTCCGGCTATTTAGTATCTTGCAGACATCTTAGATGACGTCCACAGGATATCAGAGGCAGATCGAAAAATATCGCAAGATATTAATTAACTCCCAAAAAATATTCTATTGTTTAGTGGCTCCCGCTTGATTTTAAAGGATTTTCCTCTGAAATACGGTCTCAAGAAGATATTTTAAAATCTAGAGGAATATCCTCTAACCATGAGACACTAGACTTAAGATTGCAGTCCTCTTAATGCTAGAGGACTGACACTGATTACCGATATTCACCCGACATAAAAAAAAAATTATTTATTTCGAAATTTTATTACTATTTTTTAAGTAATTTGTTTCTTAAGATGCAGTCTATGATTATAAATATTTTCTGGTATCTGAAAAAACACTTACCTTGGTGGGATTCGAACTCGGGACCTCTGGATCGTGAGCCAACTGCCTTACGTGGTAGACTACTTCTTAATTTAATGTGAGCGTTATATATAGTCTACATATGTCATAACCAGCGCAAATATATAATTTTTCAAAAAATCATCTTAAGAAACAAATTTAGTTTAAAAAGAGTAATAAAATTTTAAATTGGATATATGATATAATATTTCTTAATGTCGGGTGAATGTCAGAAACCAGTGCCAGCTTATTATGAAATTTTGTGTTCGTAAATACAATACATTTATGAAAAAAGTATATTTATAAAGTTAAAACATTCTTATCAAATTCTTACAAGAGCTTCATTAGACAAAAATAAGGAAACCTTTCTTATGGAATCCCTACCCACACAGCACACGATGTCCACTGGACGTCTAAGGACGTCCACTGGACGTCCTGGACGTCCAATAAACATCGTGTACTGTGCGAGTAATAAATAATGATCGGGACCTTATCCGGTTAGCCCTAATAAAGAAGTATTTATGAAGTTAAAACATCCTTATCAAATCCTTACAAGGGCCTTATTAGATAAAATAAGGAAACCTTTCTTATGGAATCCCTAATAAATAATGATCGGGACCTCATCATGTTAAATAAGGAAATCTTTCTTATGGCATCCCTAATAAGTATGATCGGGGCCTTATGTTATGTAAGGCCATCCCTAACAAATTTCTACACGGGAATATCTTGCATATCCTCTAATTTTAAAAGGCTATTCGGATTATTATAATAGAATTTGCTATAGAGGAATTTACTCTTGATTATAGCTTACGCATCCACTCTTTTATAAAGTAATACCTTTTACTTAAAGAAAAATATTCTTTATGTAAAATTTTTGCTTAGAGGAAGTGCTAAGAGGAATTCCCCACTTATCAGTAGAATATTTTTTTTTGAGTGAAAGATATCCTTCAGAAGATCGGTGCCTAAGATTTCAGATCTTAAACCATCCCTCATATAGTCCTGACCTTGCTCCCTCTGATTATCATGTGTTTGGATTGAAAAGAGTCGAAAAAGACAGAAAGAAAGAAAGAGAAGACAGAGAGAAAAAATGAGAGATAAAAAGAGGTAAGCCTTAAAATAATAATTAAACTTATATTGTGCATAACTCGTTTACGATGAAGATGATGATAGCGTGTTTGTTCGTAATTTTTTACTCTTTCTGATTAGATATTACAAAGTTAAAGATGATGAACAAGAGGAAAAGAAGGAGACAGAGAAAGAGAGAGATAAAGAGAGAAAAAGAGAAAGAGGGAGAGAGTGAAAGAGAGAGAGGGAGAAGGAGAGAGACAGGTAAGCCTTAAAATAATAATTAAACATATATTGTGCATAACTCGTCGACGATGACACATGGTGATAGCCGTAATTTTTTCGTAATTTTTTTTGTTCTCCATGATTAGATATGACAAAGATAAAGATGACAAACAAAAAGAAAAGAAGAAGAGTCGAAGAGAGACAGGAAAAAAGAAAGAGAAGGAAACAAGAGAGAGAGAGAGAAGAGAGAGAGAGAGAGAGAGAGAGAGAGAGACTTGTTAGATAACAGGAATATCAAATGAGATGCGGCGACGCGGCCTCGTCAAAACGAAGATGGAGATCCCCTCAACGCCGCGCCGCGCTCTTCTTTTGTTTCGCGATCTCGCCTCTCTACCTCCGTTTTGGCGGGACCATTCCTGGTATCACAAGCAAGGAGGCGAGCAAAGACGCAGGAGAACGTGACATCCTAGCTCTAGCTGGTTACTGAAGTGGCACCATCTATAATATTCTTGTTGAGGAATAGAGAACCGATCTTTTCTGCTGTGTGGTCTGCTGTATTTTAATATAATATTATTTGATTTCGCTTTTGGCCTACAAAGGTTAGAGACCTCTGATATAAATTATAATACTGCAGTGTTATAACGTGTAAGTTTATGTGTTGCTCTCTTAACTTTTTTATCACATTTAATATCTATATTACACATTAACTTACACATTATAACAGTGCAGGTATATACACATCAGTTTGCATTGTGAATATTGATAGTCTATTGTAAATTTATAAATTGGTATATTTATGTGTATACTTTAAATAATTTTATGTAACACGTGCATGGAAAGTGGCCCATTGCGCACGCTACGCGTGCGTGATAGACCACTTTCCACGCACTTGCGACATAAAATAGGGTGTGCAAGTCGTGCGTAAAGATGAAAATTCCCGGGTGCGGTGACCGCACTCGCCTTCGGCTCGTGCGTCAACTCCGCACCCGGGAATTTTCATCTTACGGCACTTGTTGCACAAATAACTATTTCACAACACCTTCACGGAAAGTTCGACTTTCCATGCCTGTAGAGAGGGGCGAAAGTGACCAATTTCACGCCAGGGCGGCATAGCGGGCGGAAAGTGAGTACTTTCCGCCCTAGGGCGGAAAGTGCTCACTTTCCACCCGCTACTGCTGCCCTGTCGTGAAATTGGTCACTCTCGCCTCTCTCTAGGCATGGAAGTCAAACTTTCCGTAAAGCCATTGTGAAAAATAACGTGTGCACCTCGGGTCGAAAGCTTTTTCAGACTCGTGTGATTGCCGCCCTCGCCTTCGGCTCGGGCGGCAAACTTCACACTCGTCTGAAAAACGCTACTTTCGGCCCTTGGTGCACAATATACTATTTTTCTGAAATACTTTTAATGATTACATAGTAAAAGTAAAAAAATATTCTTTCATGTTTCAGATTTTTTAAAACTTTTGTTGACTTACGCACATGCATATTAGATTTAGATTTCCAAATTTGGTAAAAAAAGCATTTTTAATTTAATTTTATTCTTTTAGTTTTCGAAAATAATTTACACATTTAATATGCCTCTAGAAAAAGAAATTGTTAGTAAACGACAACTGCGTCGTAAAATTGAACGTAAATTAAAAGCAGTGCTTGCAGATTGCAATAAAAATAATGATATTCCTTCTATCTCCACGCAATTAAGTTTTAAAGATAATGAAAAGCTTATATTTCAAACTGTTGCAAAGACAGACTGTGAATCCGATTTTATTAATATTAAATTATTATCTGATAATGAAATTAACTGTGAAAATATGTCAGATCGTTCTAGTATTAATGGAAACAAGTCGAATTTTGAAAATAATGTTTATAATAGATAGCGATGATGTATTTATTGTAAATGAAGATAAAACATACTTGCAAATAGTAGCGCTGATTTTAACATACAAACAGGTCCTTCATGTGTAAGTACAGTTGTCGCAGGATAATACGCCTGTGCATGATCCAAACAAAAATAATTATTCTAAATGTGATAAAACTAGAAGTACAATATTGAATCCAGATATATGACTTACGCAACTGGACTCTCAGAAATAATATCAAGCACACTGCAATCGATGAACTTTTGCAAATGTTGAAACGGACATATAATTATTTACCACGTACTGCAAATTATTTATCACTTAAAGATTCCGAAACAGACGAAAACATTTACTTTAATTTAATTTAAATAATGGTGACATGTGTTATTTTGGCATAGAGATAAAATTAAAACAAAAATTAAAACGTGGTTTAAAAGATACGTTAGTAGATAATGTTATTCAATTAGATTTTAATATTGACGGTTTACCACTGTTTAAAACTAGTTCAACTAAATTTTAGCCTATATTAGTACGAAGTGATGTGTTTCTTGATAATTCACCGTGTATGGTAGGTTTATTTTGCGAAAGTGGAAAACCTGATCCGTTGGAATTATTTTTAGATGATTTCATAGAAGAAATAAATGATCTAATATTAAATAATATAGGATACAAAGGCAGTGTATTTAGAATAGAAATAGAAACTTTTATTTGTGTCGCTCCTGCGAGAGCAATCTTAAAAATGATTATGGGTCATACAAGTAAACATTTGCGTAAAATGTTACATAGTAGCAAAAACCGAAGCCTCTAATAAAGAGCATAATAAATTTTCTAAATCCCATTTAAAAAGAAAATTGTATTATAAAGCTGATCGACATTTTCCCCTCTCCCTGTTACAGTAGGATCTTTTAGTCTTCTGTGCGCGTGATGATTTAATAATGCATTATATTATCGACACTAATAAATCTTAATTCTGTCGTAAATCATTGCCTATACAAAATGGGATAGAGTGAGCGAGCAATTGAAGGCAAGCGCGCGACCTGTGGTTTTGAATTGCGCGTCTTCGACAAATCAACCCATTCGGCTGTACATTTTGTTACGGCATACGAGACGCGATTGCCGAAGTCATGGCGAATCAACATATCGTAAGTGTAACTTTATATAGAACTGCGTGACGTCGATAATTCACACACGATGTAAAGTATTACGTAGCGTGATTCATGACGAACAGTTGAGGATGAGACATTACTTTAGCTAAACTTTCAAGGTCTTAGGTTTGCCAGTTTTAAAAACGACATGTGACGAGGACGATACGTAATTAATGTATATAACCGATAATTTTAGAGTACAAGAATGATAAGTGTTACATAAAGCGTGAATATTAAGACGATTAAACGACGACCGTATAAGATGTGTTAATAAAGTTCAGGAACAAAAATATGAAAAGTAAAAAAAATATTTCGAGATATTATTTGTCGATCCCTTTATGCCAAAAAAGGATTTATTACATTAAAATAATAATTATTTATTACATTACAAATATGTATTTTGTGTATAACTTTTGTTTGTGTAGTTTTCTCCTCGGTTTCCTCTTCCGCTTCCTCTACCCCATTCTCTTCCGGAGCGATTACACCCGGCCCGTTGCCATCTTTTTGCTATAACAAAAACAGAAATTTATTTATTTATTTAAATTAATACCATTTGCTACAATAAATTGTTGATTTTGTACTTACGTTTTATTACTGCCGATCCCGATGCCGATGCCGATGCCAGGGCCGGTGCCGGTTCCAGTGCCGATGCCGGTGCTGGTGCCGTTGCTGGTGCTGGTGCTGGTGCGAATATTGATGGTTGTGGCGGTGATGGCGGTGCGGATGTTGATGATCTACAGTTAACAAAAATACCTATTTGTTAAATTTTTTCTTTCAAAATTATAATTTTCTTTATCCAAATACATAATAGCTTTAATAGTCTTTTTTAAAACATTTAAATTTATATTGCACTAATTATTGCGCAAAATAAATCATTTTATCCATGCACATATATCCACTTATTTACTTAAATTAATTTTGCCCTGCCGGTCTTAATTTATTTCTCATCGGACAAATCTGAGCTTAGAAAACTTCCAACAGTTGCAAAATAAACGTTTTGCTTAACGTGGCAATTGAAAAAACATTTATACGTGTGTTCCGTTTTGAAGAACTTCCTTAACTGGTGCACATCAGTAATGCAATTAAGTTAGAGTGAGACAAATATATTTTGTTTCACTTTAACTTATTGCACGAATGTGCACCAGCACAGGGATTCTTTAACTCCTTAACGACAATTTCGGTATCAAAAATTTTATTTTGACCATTTTTCCAAAAAATCGCTCTATAGCAGCTTGAATGCTGCTGCTTACGAATATCATAGTTAAAGTGCGATTTTCTCATTATTTTGGCCGTAATACGGATTTTACGATTCTATAATAGTAATAAATGACTCCTGTCGACCTTTAAGGAGTTAGAGAATCCCCGTTCAGGAGATGCTGTTCAGGAATTTCTTCAAAAAAGAATAGACGTCATAGATGGAATATATTCAATGTTAAACCCCGAAACTAATTCAGGTTCTCCCTCCACAAAATCTATAGGCCTATGATTTAATTCAGCTAAAACTCTAATAAAAAAACACTATAAATAATGGAAATAATATATCATGCATAAAGCTTCTAGAACATTCTCACGCATATCTCAAAGACGTCATAAACACGTTCAAAAGACGTGAAAAGTAGGAATTTTAAATGTCTTTATCATTAAAATAAAACGCTCATAAAACATTTCTGAAACGTGTATGTGCTACCTAGCTTATATTATCAAAACAGTGTGTATATCTATGGCTACGGTCAACGTGACGCTACAAATGCTTTATGCAAAATGAAAATGAAAAATATGTAATTTTCACACTATTGCCGATAATGGTCTGTTCTTTTTCGCTGCAGCAATAAGTTTACTTGTTGTACTAGTGCAGAAGTGCAGCGAAAAAGAACAGAGACCTAAATTTATCTTTATTTTTAATACAAAGATTTATTTAAATTACAAAAAAGCGATTTTTCCCAAATAAAAATTACAATGAAGATGTCATCCCCAAATGATTTCCAATCGATTCCATTCATAGTAAACATTAAACATAAACGCTATCTGCTAACTTGACACTTGATAAAATTTTGTTAATAACAGAAAAATATTATTACCCAAATGTTTAAACAATTTTCCTAAACTTCCCTAAATGATTCCCAAATTATATGAAAAGAATAATTGAAAAATATTTAATTTGTTCTGCTAACTCTACGGCGGTATAGAAAATTTGTTTTATTAATTTGTCTTACGTTTGATTAAAGCATTGCCACCATTTCTTAAAACAACTCCACAATATCAGACAACTGAGTCCGATAACACTAATAATCGCACCCGGGGAAAACCCCGTATACTTTGACTCGTTATCCATTTCAGTCTCGCTGCGCCGGCTGCGCGTCGAGAACTGCCGACACGACACAGCTTTCAAGTCGTTTAGAGCAAAAGCGAGCGTGCGGCGGCTCGGCATTCGGGAAACTTCGAGCGGCCGAAGAGCGCAGACATACATCTGCCGTCTCTTTTTTGCTCGAGCGTCGCCAGCCACGAGAATCGTAAAATCCTATCGTAGGATAGAGCGGGGTCAAAAGTAACGCGGGGCGAAAGTAACAACTCTAATATCTAATATCTATATCTATATATCTATGCGTCTATTAGTTAACGGATGAAGCTGAACAAGCTATAACGTGTCTCAGAACGCTTGCGACTTGAGTGGACGTGTGCATGCGCATCTATGCCTATAGATATTTGAGTTGTTACTTTCGCCCCGCGTTACTTTTGACCCCGCTCCACCCTACTCGGCTCGCGCGTCTAACTCGCGTCCTCGCGTGTACCCTTCCGCACTAGGCGCGAGACATTAACGTGTCTCTTGATTATGTCACAATTAAAACGTAAAAATTATTAATTAAATAAATCTTTTAATTATATTGAAATTTATCCATAAAAGATGTAAATTAAATACATTTATAATACATTTATTTAAATACATTTGAACAAATGATTTTCTTAAAATATAATAAGAGCCAGTAAATTTCATTGCAATCTCTACTGTAATAAACTTTTTTAACATATTCATTAAATACTTATTGTTAGTATAACAACTTTTATCTTTTTCTATACATATATTCTGAGCATTTTCAAATATTGTTATTCTGGAAACAATATTTGACAAGGTAAATATTTACTTTTACACAGTTCCCGCCAATGACCTTGACCTTGACATATGTTGTTAAGGTCACTATCCTGAGTAACCTTCAGAAGGTTTTAGCCGTTGCTCGTTTTTTATTAAAAAGTTATTCACAAAAGAAGTTTGGAAAATATAGCAGTTATTTTAACGGAATAGAAGTATATATGTAAGCGGGAGAGAGTAAAATATCCATTTGCATATCACTTAGCTTTTAATGATGCTATATAAAACATCAAAGTATATGGTGGGTGCAGGGGGGAGGGGGGAGGCTATTTAAAAGTCCTTAAGGAAAGATGGTAAAATATCTATTGAGATTGAATTATTAAACAAAGTTTAATTGAAGATGCAGACATGCAAAGCTTGTGAATGACAAAAAATATATTAAGAATACATTAACAATTGTGAGAGATTATTTTCAGCAAGTTAAAACTAATACTTTCATCAAATATTCAATAAGAGGGCTGGCAAACAAGCTAGATGTTTTTGTTAAATTACTATATTATAAAATGTATGGTATGGATTTAATGTATGGTATTGTAAAATTAGGAATCTTATTGTCGATAGTGAGATTGTTTTGTGATTGTATGTTATTATAACACTAATACACTAATACAAGAATGGAATCAGCGTTATTACCGGTGGCTGCGATAGACGGAAAGCATACACACGAAGACAGAAATGTAAGCGAGTTATCTTAATCGATGTAACGACTTAGTTTCTCTGTTAGTTTGATATCGATGTAATGACGTAGTTTCTCTGTTAATTTAATACTCGATGTAACGACTTTTTGAATTTCAACGAACAGCGTTATTTTTTTACACTGATGAAGGCCATATTCAGGGCAGAAACGTCTATATTTGTATTTTTTATAATATATAATATAATATAATAAAAAAAAAAGAAGAAATGAGTTGTAACTTACTAAGGAGTGATTTCTACATCTTGGACTTCCTATACTTTTTTGTTGACAAAATTTTCTTCTTTTTTTGGCATTTTTTTTATTGAAATCGAAGATGTCGATCTTAAAGAAAAATCTGAATTTACAACTCAAATGAGTTGTAACTTACTAAGGAGTGATTTCTCCATCTTGGACTCCCTATACTTTTTTGTTGACAAAATTTTCTTCTTTTTTCGGCATGTTTTTTATTGAAATTGAAGATGTCGATCTTAAAGAAAAATCTGAATTTAATATTAATGTTGAAAAATATCAATTAATCAACCTTTTTTATTAATAATGCATAATATATCTCGAAAGTGTGTAAACAATACTTTAAAAATCACTGGTCATTCTTTAAAATCGGTAATGTTTACGAGAAATTATTGGTGTGTGAAGTTTAACATGACGGCCTTAACGCCGAAACTTTAAACCCCTG